>JBCAUI010538627.1:0-10935 GCA_038406195.1 Haplosyllis anthogorgicola
CCCCCCCCCCCCCCCCCCCCCCCCCCCCCCCCCCCCCCCCCCCCCCCCCTCCCACTTGGAAACTTTCAGCACTGCAAGCACACGGACTTTTAGTTGAATACTATAAGCCGTTGCATGTAATGCAACGGCTTAAACAGTACTAAAAATGCAGGAGAGGATCCAGACTTTTACGTCCAGAGTACGTGTAGGTCAATGTACTGGGTCTTATTCTTCTGCACAGTTGATTGCAACATGAGCTGGTGACTTTGTGAGATCATGATTGCAATAACAAATCCTGATTTTTTGTCTGTTCACTGCACGCCATTCAGGATAGAATAAAGATGTTAATGATAATAAATTTTTAAAATAAATCATTCACTACAAATTTTTAAAATGAATCATTCACTAAATTTACGCCAAACTTGTAGGTCAGATTACGTTTCTGTGAAGGGAATGTTTTACGAGCGGCTATCGATAGAAATTGACCTTCCTGTTTACTTTAGTTCTTGAAATTTACAAATAATTTTTACAAAAAATGTCATTTGGGCTCTGATTAATTTTTCACATAATTCCTGATTTTTGGGAACGGCTGAAAACGTAATCCTACAAATAAAAGATATTTGGTCTTAAGCATATTTAAAAAAATACGCTTCATTATTTAAACTTTATAATTTCTGATCAACCATCAACTGTAAACGTAGTTCCGCGAGTTTGTTAGCTTACACCACAGCAGCCATCAGATTTATCTGGATCCTTCTCTGGATCTAGTCAGTCAAAACACATGGCCCAGAAACCAGCACATTTCGTGTGTGTGTACAGACACTTTGCTCTACTCTCCTGTCAAGTGAGTACTCTAAATACTGTAAATCCATCGAATCCCATCAGGGTGGAATTTTGCAGCAATAAACCTATTTACTATCTAAATTTATCTCATCAAAATTGTTTCCTAAGCATCCAGCACGTATTTTTCACGTGATGAGCTAATGTTTAAAGGAAACTGGATGTGTTAATTAGAAACAACATAGTTTACTGGTATAATTTATTACAAAACTATCTTAATATATTATTTACCAGTAACCCACCTCCCCTTTTGTAACTTAAGTCTTTTAGAAAAAAGACTATGTAACTTCAAATTTCCATGAATCTTTTCCGTTTTCCACCAGAGGTATTCATTTATCAAGGTTCCATATGTTTCCTTCTGTGTTGCGCAAATAAACACTTCATTCACAGACTGCAAAAAATAATTCTCGCACTGGTTGCTAAGTAAATAAACACTTCACCACAATATAATACTCGTTGCTATGACAACTCATACGCGGTTACTCATCCAGGTCAAGGCCATTTGAATCTTGGCGAATCCTGTTCCAAATAAGCTCATCTAGTGGAAACAACTATTTGATGTCATTTTATTTTAGTGAATAGCACGCAAGCATGTTCAATCCAATTGTTTTGAAAATTAATTGCAACGTCCTCTTACAAAATCCATGATTACAGGTATCCAGCATAACAAAACTGTTTGAGAATGCCACAAAAACATACAAACGTAGGCTTGAGATTTGTCGTTGCCAAATGTTTTGCACTTCCTAAAATGGTATCGGAATTGGCAGATCAATGTAAGTTTATGGTGCCGTTCGTTTCTGGATTTCAACACTCGACTTTAGAAACTTCAGAAAAAATACAGAAGCACAGAAAGTTAAAAATGAGAATAGTAGAGTTGAAAGGGTACTGGAGAGCTCTACACTCGCATATTGGTGCAAAAATGTCTGAGACGAGGTTCAGTTTGCTAATTTCGAAATTTTTATTTCAAGAAAAAGGCAACTGGAACCATTCCAAAAGTCACTGACGAGGGTGAATCACACTTGGTTCATTTGGGCTCTTTACTTAGTTCCCAGATGGAGCCACCCTCTCCCAGATCGCATCACTACTCTAATTTATGAATCATCATTACGAAAACCAATCTACATAGGGTTTTTAGTTTTGAGAATTTTTCGTTATAAATGTATACATTTAAACCTTCCACTCTTTCACGTGAGACTAAAGAAGAAGTAACAAACAATAAAAGCAGACCAAAAAACCCAAAAAAATCCTTCATATTAATCAATCTGTTAGGGTTACTTTTTGCATATTTTCATGACCACTCTAGATTAATTTCATAAGCAGCAAAATAAACCACTTGTATCTGGACCAAGTGTTATTCAATATGAATGATATGTCTT
Source organism: Haplosyllis anthogorgicola (assembly GCA_038406195.1). Taxonomy (NCBI): domain Eukaryota; kingdom Metazoa; phylum Annelida; class Polychaeta; order Phyllodocida; family Syllidae; genus Haplosyllis; species Haplosyllis anthogorgicola. The sequence goes on from JBCAUI010538627.1 coordinate 2,196, forward strand.
TATCAGTTCAAATAAAGGCAACAAGGTTAATATTTTGCTCTGCTCTAGGTGTCGCAACTGGGACGTGCAATAACAAGTCGCCTTATCAAAATATTAAAGGAGGAAATGTTTTCAATTGGTGACTAATGTATGATATCTTGGCAAAGGAACATTGTTAACCATTGGATATCACTACTAAAAGTTAATGCTAATTGAACTTGATACACCGCAGTTATCACTAGTTACGGTATCAATTGTGGTTTACAACATTTAACTTCCCAGCCAGGAACTCTCCCGAGGACTCACCCAACCTTGGTGTGAGCTATCCCTCAAGTGAGCTATCACCTCGTGATGATGAGATCAGGTGGCAGCTACACATCCTCAGTAGGGCAGCACACTATCCTGTCCTCCTACATAGGGCTGGTACCAATTTTACACCCTTTCATTGTTGTCTCGCCGAGGTATCTCACGCGCGTTTTCTGCCTAAATCTCGCGCTCGTGCGAGATGTGGTGCAATTGACGAGATTCAGTGAGATTTGAAGGGCCTTGGCTATTAAGTTGACTGTTGGTTGGTTTTGTACGGGGCAACATTTAAGCTTCGATTAACTTTTACATTTTTCAATGTTGGTGTAAAACCAAGTATTTATGGCTCAGACTAAACGTTGGGAGAGACAATCTCGAAAAAGTGAAATGGTTTCAAAATATTTTTTCATAATTCTCTTGTTCATGGATTATTCAGTGTGCCAAACTTCATCAGCTATTTTAGCCGCTGAATAATTGAAAAACAAATAGGTCCAGATGGACCTGAGCTCATTTGGCATCATCAACTAAGACAACACACAGGTTACAATATCACATGGATGCAAATAAAGACACAAATATGGCTGTCAAACTGCAAATATTGGTGAAATGAAATAGGATGTTGGTATTAAATATTCCCAACACTCTAAACTGTTACTAATGTGACCCTAGTTCTTATTGCTATATATTCAGGAACATAAACCAAATGCAGTTCTCTTCAGTTGCAGCAATTTATTGTAGTACTTCTAGTTGTTGCAGTTACAAGTTCACAGTTACAGTTCCAAACAAGTTCTAACATACTGAGTCAAATTCATTGCAGTTTATATACACATGTATCAAAGAATCACATTACCATAATATTAGAATACTTCAACATTTTAGCTGCATATTTCATTACATGATGGTAGCCTTGATGGCAGTTCATGTGGCAGTCCATGTGTTACAGTTCTATTGTTATACTGAACTTATTAACTATTAGTTTGCATAAATATAGAATTAAATATTACATTGATGTGGCATAAGTTTAATTTACATATGTTAACATGAGAAAGTCAATTTAAAATATATTGAAGCATTGATATCATTACAAATGTATTATTGCAATTAAATAAAAATAATTTTTCCAACTTTTAATCATAAGGCCTCACTATAAAATAAATTATGATTTTAATTACTTATAACTAAAATTAACTGTGTTGCATTTTAGTCAAAATGACTCACTTTGATTTCAACTGTGTTACCTCTTAATCAAAATTACAGCTTTAACATATAGATTATAACATATCTATTCCATCAAATTGAGTTAAATCTTTGGGTCAAAACTTACACCTCATTCACCACAACTTCTGACCAAATACAAGGAGGCATTTAAGGGAGAAAGAATTTAGGGAGTTATATTTATTTGAGAATAAAGATACAGAGATGGAGCTTGATAAGCTTAACTATAATCACTGTGACATAATGTGGCAAGGCTATGTACTGTCTCAAATATCTTCTGGGATTAAATTAGCAGATGTTTTCATTGAATCATTCACATTGATATGACTAAATGTTATTTTTTGACAAAACTCAAATCATTTCCCATGGGAGATGGTTTTGTAGCATCATTCACACTGATGACAAAATTGTAACTATGTGACAAAATTGTGACTGTGGGGACAAAAATGTGATTATGTGACAAAATGTTACACTGCTGTATGTGTGGCAAAACTGTTTATTCTATTCATTATAACTACCATGAAATCATTTCCTGTAAAAGATGCTTTCATTGCATCATTCACACTGATGACTAAATGTCACTATGTGCCAAAAATGTGAATATGGGACAAAATGTGACTATGTGACAAAATGTGACTCTGCAGGATGTGGGGCCAAACTGTTTACTATGTGCATTATTAACTAGCATTAAATTATTTCCTGCAGAAAATGTTTTTATTGCATCATTCACATTGATGACTAAATGTGACTGTGAAAAGGAGGATGGTGTATGGTGGGTTGGAGTGGAATGGGTTGGGTAGAGGTGGGGTGGGGTGGTGAGGTAGTGGTGGGGTGGGGGGTTACCATCAAATTATTTGTGGTGAAAGATGTTCTCATTGCATCTTCACACTGATGGCTAAATGTGACTGTGACAAAAATGTGACTATGTGACAAAATATGACTCAGCAGTATGTGTGGCAAAACTATTTCATGCATGTATTATTAACTAGTATCAAATTATTTCCTATGGAAGCTGTTTTCATTGCATCATTCACGCTGCTAACTAAATGTGACTCTATGACAACATGTGAATATGTGACAATTTATTCCTTTGATAAACTGTGTTTTTCTACAGATGGCAGATCCAGCAGCTATGGCTTCTTCAGATCCTAACTTCTCATTGTCAGCCATTAGAAAGATGAAAGTAACTGAGATTATTTCATACCTGCCAAATGTTACTTTTCAACTCAGCAGATCTGCACTTGAAGTTATACTTTATGAGCAAAAGGGGACCGTTTTGACTTCATATCCAGTAAGTTCACCTTATAGTAATACAAATATTGTTATGGGCATTGTCAAAGGAAAGAACATGCAATCAATATGTAATTGTGGTGAAATTTGATGAAACAGTACCATCATTGATTTTAGTGCAAAACGAGATTTCAGATCACTTGGGATTTTGCTCTTGTGTTGACTCAAGAGCATGAGTATAAACTATGTTACATGTCATATTTTTATTGTGATGTCTATATCTTATTATGTAGTTAGTCAACACTACTCTACTGACAGAAGATGAAATTAAAGAACTGGCATCCCTCAATTTGTACAAAGTGGCTACCATGAAAAACTGGACTAAAGATTTATCAGCCTGTCCTGTACTTGAAATCAGTGAGGTTAAAAAATATCTCCTCACAAAATCTGATCAATATGATTCAGTAAGTAATGTATTAAAGTATTACCTTATTACAAGGTATGCATGTTCAGGGACTCATTCATTAAAGGGGCCATTCAAAAAAGAACAATTGCAGAGTAATGGGCCCCTTGACACTCAAAGAAATTGTGTATTCAAACAATGCATGCTACTTCAATAGCAGTACAAACCACTTCATACTTTAGCTAAATGTGGCACTGAAGATGTGTAGATTTCTGATAATTAACTTCTTTAATATTTTAGGTATCATTGAGAGCATACAAAAAATTAAGAGCATATGGACATGTCAAAAACATAAAAAGCATGCTATTTACCTCCAACACAGTAAGTATTTCCTGTACTTTCTGCTACAGTTATTAACATGTGTTCAATTGTGGCCGAAACATCAATCTTACAGTGAAAACAATATGATCAATAAATTTTATACTATATTTCAGGGTTCAAATCTTTTCTGCATAGTAGCAGCTAAGTGTATTGCATCACAAAGTGCACAAGACAAAGATCAGAAGTTCCTGTATGTGACACTTGATAAGTTATCTGGAACTATCTATTCTGCACGATGCACATGCAAAGCCGGGTAATAGACATTTATCAACAATTTTATAAATGATTGTTTTTCTTAACTTAATTTGTTGTCTATTTTTGAAATATACAATAAAATTTCTTTTTGTTAATCAGTCAAGGACAAGTTTGCACACATGTTGCTGGTTTGTTGTTCTTACTTGCTGAACACATTGCATGTGGTGAGGAACTACCTGATGATTATCATGCACAGATGTCAAATGCTGGTGGTCAGAGAAAAGATGTAAGCCTTTTATTTCATATTAATTATATTAAAACAATATCATTGTCATACAACTTCAACTTTATTGAATAACATCCCAATGGTGGGGTTGTGGGGAGGGGATTTGAATGAGTAGAATATGGACAGGTGATTAAAATAATATCTATGATACCAGGTCAACCTCTATCACCCCTACCCTATAGATATCCTATTATTTTAGGAATAGTATGTTAATGCATGCATAACAATGTGAAATATTTGCATCTATTCAGCTGCTAAAATGACTGCGATTCCAGCTGATGAAGTGAATCTGTCTCAGAGTAAAAAGTTAAAACCAACAGCAGCCACAGTCGGCCCCTTCATTGCTCCAAAACTGACGCAACATGAAAATTTCCAGCAAGTGCTTCAATTAAGGCATGAACTTCTAGAAGCCAATAAAAGTGGACCTTTACCTCCAATTGTCCATGGATTAGACATTGATAGAATAAGACCAAAAGATATCATATATGATATGTCTCCACTTTATGAAGATTTGCCTCATGCAACAGATAGTTCATCAGATCAACTGGCCATTATAAAAGAAGTCAGTATTGAGACTACACCCCTTCCAATTGCAGAAATACCACATGCTATCTTTCATTCAGCAAGTGACAAAGGGTATGAAGCAGAACGTAAAGCATTCATAGCAGAAGCAGAAAAGGCAATATGCCAAGAGGATATCCAGAAGATTGATAAATTGACTGTAGGTCAGTGGGAAAACACTGAGTGGCACAGACAACGAATTGGGTCTATTACATCATCAAATTTTTACACTGCATGTTATGGAAGTGAAAAGGCTAAATATAGACTTCTACATGAATGCATAACAGGCATTAGTGGCCAATACAGAAAGCTTCCTCTTCCACTTAAATGGGGTAGAGAACATGAAGAGTTGGCCCTGTCAATGTATGTTAAGGAAATGATGAAAATTCACCAGAATGTCACTATTTCTCAGCCAGGGTTATGTGTGTATCCAGATAACCAACATATTAGAGGAAGTCCAGATGCAATCCTATTTTGCTCTTGCCATGGAATGAGAATAGTTGAAGTGAAGAGTCCATGGTCAGTACGTAGTATGCATCCAGCTGAAGCAATAATAGATGGAAAACTGGATTATGTATCCATAGAGAATGGAATCTACAAGCTGAACAGGCATTGTCGAGGTTATTTTGCACAAGTTCAAGGTGTAATGGCCTGCACACAAATCAAAGAGTGGCCAGCCCACCTTGTAATTTGGACAAAAGCTGGACTAGTTGTAGTTGAGGTTGAGTTTGATATCAAATACTGGGAGGAGCTGAAGAGGGGCATCACAACATTTTTTGAGGAAAAAATTGTTGCAGGACTACTTATTACAAGTAAAAATCAAGATGTCTACACAGCACAATTAGACTCTGGTGAAAGCATGAATCGTATCAAATTTGAGCACAACTATGCATTGATCTCTGAATCTGGTGATGAGTTTTCATGTAATGAAATTGATATTGTATCATCTTCACAAGAGGTAGAAACAAAAGATGTTCAGCAAATCAAAGAATCAGAACCTGATGAAGAAACAGGTTACATTCCAACAAGGAATATTCAGGAATTCAATTTTGGTGAAGAAAAAACAAAAGATGCATCACAACAGCCTTCATTCACTATTCCTGATGATAAAGTAGTAGGTTTTACAAACAATACTGTGACACATGATCATGAAGTGGATGATGCAGAAGTCACATCAAATGATGATGATCATCATGATAATGATGACAAATGGGTACTTGGTTGTCAAGAATGGTGTCGCAATGACAAACTATCAAAATGGTCCAGTATAAAAGAAGTCTTTGTTGCCTGTGATGCAAATTCAAAATGTAGCATCAATAGCTGGTTCCACCTTGCATGTGAAGGCTTTCGACGCATGCCAGCTGAATTGGTTGATAACAATTTAAAGGTGCAATACATTTGCACTCTGTGTAGAGAAGAACATCCATTAAGAGAACAGCTCATGGACAGTAAAGGTTTCTTATATCTAGAGGAAAAGGAAGAAATGGATAGTTCTGATGTGGTGGTGATTGGCACCAGTCAACATGGAAACTTCAACAGATCAGTTTCATATTATGCACTGACAAAAGCAGATGAACAAATAGTGCACAATGGTGAGTGGTTGACAGACATTCACATTAATCTGTGTCAGTCACTTTTGAAGAAGCAGTATCCATACATTGATGGCTTAGAAAACTGTGTCCTGAGTGAAAGTAACAACTTCAGTGTTCAAGGAGGAGAGTTCATTCAGATTGTCAACTCAACAGGGAATCACTGGGTAACCCTGTCAACGATTGGATGTCCTGCAGGTAGAGTGAATGTTTATGATAGTGTTCATCGTAAAATCTCAACAAGACTGAAAAGAATAATTATGCAAATTCTACAGTCATCATTAAGCCACATCGAAATTGTGTTGCCACAAATGCAGAAGCAACCAAACTCAGATGATTGCGGACTATTTGCTATTGCCTGTGCCACCTCTCTTGCTGAGGGTATTTGTCCAAGCATGCTGAATTTTGATGTGAGCAGATTGCGTTCACACTTTCTAAAGTGTGCACAATGCAAGCATATGACACCATTTCCTACTACTGTGGCTGCCTCTCATACCACACTGAAGCATACCAGTTTCAAAGTGAAAAATGTGGAAATAAAGAAACAAAATTAAGCACAGTGGCAAGTGAATGACATTTGCTTTAATTTATTTAGTTTATTTAAACTGTTTATATTTCCAATCCATGTTTTTGATTTAAAAGTTTAAAGTTTGTGGTATAAATACATTTCTACAAAGTAAATTAATAATTCAGTTATATCAGATGATGGTTTTACTTTTATAATATTAAAAGGTAACATTGTGCATAGCTGTGTAATTGTATGACATTTATATCACAAAGGGATAAATAACAGATGTATGTTATAAATATAGGTTCACAAATAATTTAAAATAGGAAAGAGTAACATTAACAATTGTACATAAAATCTTTGAACAGTCCACATATTTTCTTTCTTCAGATTACTTGACATGCACAAACTGGTAGAGTTAATAATGATTTTTAACTATTGGTGTTTGAAAATTGGTGAGAAATGCACAAACAGTGAAAATTTGCTCTAACACTGGTTTCATAGACAAAGGAACCTTTCCATCCAGAATATGGAAGGATTTTATACGCCTTATTGCCCGCTCAACATGGACACGCACAGAAGACATTTCTTCTGACAGCTTAACTTCTTCCATGGGATATTGTGGCTGGTTGGATACAAGAAATGCTGGAGTATAGAACACTATGTCTTTCTCATTCATTTCGCCCTTGATGATGAAGCCTTTATCACCCATGCCAGCCTTCTTTGCATACCTGTTACCAATATCAAATATTTAATAAATATATCACACAAGCCACCCTTTTTTGTATACCTGTCACAAGTATATACTAAATGTTAAATATTAAGTTATTACTATCATCTGTAGTGATATTATCCCATAATTAGAGCTAAGCATTACTCAAAGTATTCACTCAGATTAAAGAGTTATAGTCATCATATTAATGTTACATTTAAGTGTGTTTATACTGCCTTATTACATACCTCAGATTGTCTATTAGATCACGTGATTCAAGGGTTATGTGCTTGTCACTAGCACGGCCACCATACATTCGACTCACATATGTAAGTCCCATATGTGGACCTAATCCCACCAAAAACTTCATGGTCTCATGCTGCTTGTACTCACTCCAAAAATATTTGGCTGCTTGTAAGTTACTTGGATTCTCAATGAAGATTTCAGTGCAATCTATTATCACCAAAATATCTCTGAAACTGAAAATGTACACAAGTCAATACTTATTTATATGATCTGTAAATAGATATATATTGTAATCAAGAGTTTAAAATTGGAGTTGAGCATCATCTTCACCAATTTAATATTCATATTGTCACCAATTCAATCACCCCACTAAGATGGAAGCTATGCTTCACACAATTCTAAGACAATACAGTTGATACAGGTGATATCTCTTGACTAAAAGGCACTTTGGTTGAGTTTCAAGTGAAGTGTCACATTTGCAGTTACATTTGTGGCAGAGTCATATTTAAAGTGACATATTTTGAAAAAAGAGCAACATTGGTGAATATAAATTGATGTATTTTGACTAAAAGGTAACACAGGTGCATTTAAAGTGACACATTTTGAACAAAGAGCAACATGGTTGAATTTAAAATGATGCATTTTTAACAAGGAGCAACATGGTTGAATTTAAAGTGATGTGTTTTGACTAAAAGGTAACATAGATGAATTTAAAGTGATGCATTTTGAACAAAGAGCAACATGGTTGCATTTAAAGTGATGCATTTTGAACAAAGAGCAACATGGTTGAATTTAAAGTGATGTGTTTTGACTAAGGCTAACATAAGTGAATTTAAAGTGACATGTTTTGACTAAAAGGTAACATAGGTGAATTTAAAGTGATGCGTTTTGACTAAAAGGTAACACGGTTGAATTTTAAGTGACCCATTTTGACTAAAAGGTAACATAGGTGAATTTAAAGTGATGCATTTTGACTAAAAGGTAACATAGGTGAATTTAATGCGATGCATTTTGACTAAAAGGTAAAATAGGTGAATTTAAAGTGACACGTTTTGACTAAAAGGTAAAATAGGTGAATTTAAAGCGACGCGTTTTGACTTAAAGGTAACATAGATGAATTTAAAGTAACGCA
>JBCAUI010538638.1:0-10934 GCA_038406195.1 Haplosyllis anthogorgicola
AACTACAACTACAACAACAACTACAACTACATATCGATTGGTATAGCACAGCTGAAGGCTTTCAGCTGTGCTAAAAAGTAATGGAAAGATGCCTTGGATGAAGAGACCACTGTTCGCGAAGATTCTGTCTTTACTGAATACATCTCACAGTCAATGCATAATGCAAGTTTGATAAATTACTCAGCTTGGAAGATCCCATTGGGAAATGATGCGGGGAGAACACCAACCCCTAATAGACATTGCATAAAATCGAAAGCGAAACTTACTGGCTTTCCGGCCGATAAAAATCATCAATGCATTGTCCGTATTCGTGGTGGTTTCTGACAGTGTAAAGTTAAAGTGCATTTCCAGTTTGAAGTCTAATCCTGTGATTCTCGGGTATGCAATGTAAGAGGGATACCCGTACTGCATGCCAAAGAATGATGGTCGTGAAATACGGATTTCTGGAAAAAAAACCAAGAACAACCCTTGAAAAATTAAATACAAACGTGTTTGTTCTATCTGAAAATCTGTTTCAGAAAGTTGTGTCATGTTTAAATTGGTTTTTATCTAGAATTTGGTGACTAATTTCACACCACGATGTTTCAGTCACTTTTGTCCATCATGTGAAAACTGCGACAAAATGCGTTCAATGATCCTTCTCATTGCCTCTTTTCATCTACCCCTCAACTCAATATGTATGGGGTTTGATACCTTCTGAGCAGTCAATGCCATGTCGACCAAACGGACACAAACAAACGTAACTGCCGTCTCTATGAACATGTACACATGTAGCGCCATGGTAACAGGGGTCAACATCACATGGTGTTCGTTCACATAATCCTCCTGTGTATCCAGGACGACACCTGCAGTACCAACCGTCACTGGATCTAAAGTACAATAAAAGAAATAATGAAACGTTTACTATACATGTCTCCACAGGCTATAAATTTGTGAAAGAGGTGATGAGGTTGCCTGTCATGGCCATGCCTGGAGGCATTGATGGAAAAGTCTTTCCGTAATTACTATTACCAATGGTGCGGAAGGGTCGGAAAGTTGGGAAAGTAAGTAAAATGTGGTCAGCTGTTGGCTAAACACCCCAATCCCCATGCAGTGTACACTCATAAGTAGAAAACACTGAAATTGCTGAAATTTTTCAGCATAATATTTGTTATGAAATCCGGCAAACTTTGAGCAAAGACGTATCCTACCGTTTTTCGTTTGATGTGACAGAGTATACTTACAACAGACAAGTTCCATTATTCTGGCAAGGGTGATAGGTACAAAAGGGCACGTCACAGTCCTTTATATTCTGACCGTCAACTGCATCATGGAAGATTAGTCTTTCTTCTTCATTAATCTGGAATAAAAGACAGGGTGGTCTTGCTTGATAAGAATGCGGAAATAAATCGAACAATTAATTTACTTCAAATCACATTGTCCCTTGGACAGGTAAAAGTAATGCCACATCAACCTTACGTAATCTCTTCTTTCAAGACTGAACGAAATTTCATATGTTAATCACTGTCCCATATGACCTACCTGTAAATCTCTGATACATCCTACAAAACTCTTAATTAACACTTGAGATGGCAGCATCACTCTTGTGGGTACACCTCCAAGATAGACTGGTCCCATGTCCACATTCTGGATTACTGCACTACTGGATAGTGTTGTTAGGCTGGGTTCCTGGTTATCCACCTGAACGCGGATATCACACTCACCATTCTGGCTCAATGATTGGCTGAAAAATATATATAAAGTCATTATCTAGATTAAATTTGCACAATCCACTTAAATTTCCATGGGTCAACGTTTTTGTTTTTGTAGAAAGAACTTTTTTCTATGATGTCACTGGTACCCTCTGTTTCGGACTTAGGGTGTCAACTTTGCACTTGCCATTGCTTAGTTTATTATTTATCAGTTACTCTGGACAAATTCATGATTTGGATTTTGGGAAACATGAACATGAATGAATCATGGTATTTGCAAGTATACTTCCATTTCAAGTCTCAATTTTCAGGTCTCATTATCTTTAGGAGTTTAGTTAAAAGCAATTACCTGATCAGTACCTCAGTCAGATTTCCATGGTCACCGTGTATTTTGGTATCCACGACAACTGTGTTACGCCTACTACCACAGGATGTAGAGTACTTGATGATACCGTCGTCAAGGTAAAGATGAAGATACAAGGTGCTAGTTTTATCGGCTGTGTACAACAATGTTCCCTGCAATGTTAAGGTCATTGGGTCACCGAAAAATTGACTATACTACAGAATATTTCAAATAAATTTAGTGACAATAAGGGAAAACAAAAGGAGGATGAGTTCAGGTTAAAGTAAGAAAGTAATGACATGCTGCATTTTTAATGAAGTTATTCCACATTAAATAACACTGGAAACTTCAGGAGTGCAACTTTTTTCACAGAATATCTTACACCATCACTCAGGATAAGTTGTAACACAAAGTTACCAAACATCCAAACCATTGAGGTGACAGTGACTTAAATTTTACTCCAACTCCCATACGTAATGACCAATCTTGCCCTAATTCTTTTGGTACTTTGATGCAACTTTCCTTAAATGGTACTTACCTCCGTACTGTTGGTCTTAAAAGTGAGAAGAATGTTGTTTTGTGTTGGTGACGTGATCCACGGTAACGGAGGATGAACCAGGTAAGAGTTCCAAGAAAACGATGGAAAATGGACGATTAATTCTGAAAACGAAAATAATTACATTTTATTCACCGTTCCCTTTGATTTTTTCTTCAATTCAATAAATGTTAAGTTGCTTCATAGCTTCATGTTTCCTATTGCTCTCAGTAATAACTCAGTAATATCAATTATAATTCAATTGGGTCTAACTGTGGCAAGTCATGTAAAGGGATCCCATTGACCCCAAGAACAAAAGCACTCTGAACTGTTACCACAGAAGGGACAAAATGGAAAAGTAAAATATAGTTTAACTTGACCTAGGACTATTTATTATCCAACTAAACCATAATTTATTTCAAAACAACTTCTAGATGCTGAGATTCAAGCGTTTCAAAGTGATAAAAATAAGTCCAAAACTTTATCAAAATACCAGATCTGTTACGGGCGATCCCAGGGCCTGAAAGGGTTGAAAGTTAAGAACTTACCATCACGACACGTCGGTCCGGTGAAATGAAGACGACAATCACAGCGGTACGTTACGTTCCCTTCTGACGTAATTTCATCACGACAAGTCCCGCCGTTTTCACATATGACGTCATCACAGGTCAGGACAGGTTGTGCTGTAGTCGGTGAAATGTAACCGCACTCTTCTACATTTATCTGTAAATAAAATTGTAAAGAAATGCATAAACAATAGCAAGTGGATAAATTTACGAAGCATCATTTATTTTTTTGGTTGTATATTTGTACAATTATGGCATTAAAAGTAAAATAAAGTTTGTCAAGGTAGAGGTTGTGATTATTATTCTACTGGGATCAATGTCAGTTCAAGGTCAACTCTGCAAGTTTACAAAACAATTTTGGCAACATCTGAGTCTAATCTAAAAGACTGGATCCTGTACTAGTCAGTACTCATTTCACTGACCCTGGAAAGTACAAGAAGGTTGAGACAACTATGACAGCATGCACTGTGTTGCGACGCTCCACTGATTTGGCAATCTTAAAGCCATTGGAAGAGTTAAAACTCCAAAGTTTCCTGAAAAATACTCACACTTTCAAGAGGTTCTGCCAAATTGATGATTTCACCATTAATTGACAGTCCTCCTACGCAACCGACAAAACTGGCACTCCCATCTACTGCGTAAGACAAGTTGGTCGGCAATCCGCCCATGTACAGGTAAGACAGGTCGGTAAATTGTAGACTGTCAAATACAAAGTCCATGCCGTCTGAGACTCGAGATCTCTGACCAGGACCTTCAACCTCTAAACTGGCTCGACACGCTTTTTCTTGTCTGTTTATAAACAAAAAAGAGATAAATTTGTAGCAATTAAAATAATTCGTTGTGACTATGTTGTCTCCGAAACCAGCACCACTCCATCTTAGTAATGCCAACTTTCAACTTGTGTACCTCAAAACATTGCTCTTATTGTCTTATGAATAGGTCAAGTGCAACATTTACATACCATAAGCCCCACGAGCATGGCTCAAACCACCACCAAATACTTAAATATGTAATCAACTCAAACCTATTACCTGATGGTAACCAAGAACACATCATCCGTGTTCACATAAATTTCACTATTCAACTGGAAGCTTTCCACTACACACGAAAACTCATACTGAAAAAAATAAAATAGATTCACAATGCATTTCATACATGCACATGTAGCTACATCCACATATATCCTGTTAGTAACAGTTGTTACTTTAAGGTTCAATGCAGACAAATTCGACAATGAATCATGGACTTTGTTCACGTTAAATTCCTTTGATTACGATATGTTTGTAAGAACATTTCTTGATTTGTAAGAACTTTACATTATTACCACGCACCCGTAATGTTCCTCCTATCAGCAGTAGCCGCATGTAATGCATCGGACCATTCGACTCGTAATTTTTCGTTGAATATAAAATAACACCGCTCTCCTGTAAAGATACCAGTTTCAGTTAAATGGCGGAATAGAAGTCTGTAGTATGTTGTCAAATTATAGTGATATAAATAACACAACAATTAAGGGGTTAGGAAAGCTAATTGTCGACTGCATGAGGAGTGCATGTGTTGCACTGTATCACAGCCTATGCAGAAAAAGCCTCACATAACCGACTTACAGTTGACAATAAGAAAGACACTCCTTCAGAAAGAAAAAGAAATTCATATATTTAGTACCTGAGTCGTTTTAAAGCTGAGCTCTATCTGCGTAACATCGGTCAGTTCGGGAGGATCCAACTTTATGTACGACGAACCATCAAACTGCAGGAACACAAAGGGTCCCTCTGCAGAAATAGAACAAACAGGTAGTGCAGACTATTATAAGCATTTTTGGTAATTATACTACAGTAGAACCTATTTTGAGCGGCACCTTTTTTACGGCATACCTGCCTTTTACGGGAGTGTCACTGTAAAATGAACCCTTATTAATCATGTTTGTTTGACCTGTTTTTTTACGGTATACCTGCCTTTTATGGCATCTTTGCCCTGAAAAATTAGGATGTGGCTCAAAACAGGTTCTACTGTGCATACATTTCCACATTAAATTTCTAATTTGGTATGCAGTGGCAAAAGACTCAATTTACAATGTAATGATGTGCCAAATATTGTATAATGCATGCATATTCATCTGGGAATGTGCGTCATTAGTTTATATATCAGTCATAAAATTGTTGAAATCTGGAAAGAAGTATCGATAAATTATAGAATAGCAAAATTTTGCTTTTGTAATCACACCTGTTGTCATGAAAGGTGTCGTCTCCAGAGGCATGGTTGACGGTATATCACTGGTTGCCATGGTAACATCACTAGATGTAGATGTAGGTATAATATATGTTGTCATGGTAACCGACTGCATTAAGGAAGATGTATCCATGGTTTCATCAAGGCTTGTGGTTAAAATTGGAGTTGTAGATGTTTGTACTGGATAAAAGAAATTAAACATGCACAATGTATGCTAACAACCAACGATACACGGTACAAAAGTGACAATTGCTACAATGCACCACCCGTTACCCCAGATGCACGTGCACCTGGTGCTATTGTGGAAACATTATGAATTTAACGGATACTGGGGGACGTGATCACATATCTGCCTATTAGTGAGCTATACTGGATGCTTTAGACCAGCGATATTAAAATATATTTGTAATCATGCCAATGATTAAAGTTAAAAAAGGGAGCATTTCATTCAACATTACACATGTATGAAAATACTGACATACCATGCGAAGAATACACGACATCAGACATAAAGGTTGACACATCATAAACAATAGTGTTTGTGGTACAAATGTTGGACCCACTGGTACCTGTCACATAATACATTGTACTTGGCACTACGGTAGTTGATGGTTCAAGAGTGTTCATGGATTGGTTGTGCTCTACTGCAATGGACGGAAGCACTTGATTTGATTGGCTCGTGGACGGTTCTATGATGACAGTTCCCATGGAAACTGATTGCAGTTCGTGATCTGATTGGTTCATGGGTGAGCTAGATGAGAAAATATCGTCTGTACTTGTGGTCAAGACGTTTGTTTCCCTGGCAATGATTAAAGATGGAAGTACTGTAGCAGATGATCGGATATCACTGTCACTTGATGTGTTTATGTCTGTTTCAGAACCTTCAGTGGTCACTGCAGTATGTTCGGAACTCACAAAACTGGAGATTATTTCACTTGGTGTAGCATTAGACACGAAGGAAGACAGGTCTCTATCCATTGATGTCGAATAAATGTCACGGAATTGTGAAGAAATACTCGTAGCTGTGGAAACTAATTCTGTTGCCTTTGTTACTGATGCTGTCACTAATGTTGTTGCTATCGAAGCAACTGTGGAAGACACATTCTCTGTTATTTGATCACTGAAACCTTGTGACATTTGTGACATGGAAGACGCTGCCTCTGATTCCATGTTGACCATTTGTGTCTCTGTCGACAAAATATCTGGGGAAATAATGGACGAAGCTGATGTGGACGACAAAATGGTAGTGAAAACACTGATTTCTGTGATTGCTGACAAAGGTATCTGTGATGGTAAAACAGTTGGTGATGATGATGACTTGGTGTAGAACGAATCTAGCAAGGTAGAATCAACATGCAGCTCACTTGTTTCGGTGACGTTATCATCCGTTGTTGTTGACGATGTTGCTATGGGCACTGACGTTGTATCCATGGTAACTGGAAAATGATTATATAATGATTATAGCAACTACAACATCTTGAGGTATAAAGGAAGATAAACTACCACAGATACACTGTGAAAGCAATATTAATTAGTGTGCTATCGCTTGGTTTTGATAGAAGTATAAAACTGAAAAGAGTTCGCCACTTGTATTTTGCCAGGACATAATTTGTAAGACTAAAACTCTCATCCTGCTTGGCCCTTGAACCTCTATCGCTATTTATAAATTGGGTTTACTTTTCATACCAGATGGTGTAATCGAAAACACATCTGTCTCTGATGGCGCCACTGTCGTGACTATCTCCACCTCAGAGGGCACCTCTGTGGTCAGATAATCAGATTCTGATATTGTTGAACTGGTGATCATGACCGTTTCACACAACGAACCTAAACAATAGAAGCAATGCACACTTTATAACTGCTGAATGCGTTTCACAAATTTACCTGATGCAATGTTTTTCAACATCATGTACGTTGCAGTATTTTTCAAAAACGACTTTCTTTTCTATTCGCGGTTAACATGAATGGCCGTTTGACATTATCAGAAATGGGGAAAACGTAGGCTGAAATATGTGTGTAAACCTGTTGCCCATTCAGGACAGACACATGTAAAGTTGTTGATCCCATCAATACATGTTGCTCCTTCAGCGCATGCGGGAGATGTTATGCAGTCATCGTAGTTGGTCTCACACAGTTGCCCACCGAACCCCGCAGCACATAAACATCTATAAAAATGTGCAAGTATCAAATTTTGCTTTATATTTTCCCAGAACATAGAGCAAAATGATTCCTGTTTCCCCGCAGATTCTAAAGTCTAGGAAAAAATTGTATCTTAATATAAAATGTAGATCAAAATTTCTCATGCAAGAATTTTAAAAGTACTTACTGAAAACCTGGTCCAGGCACCTTTTGCTGACATTTGCCATTATGTTGACATGGAGTCGATAAACATTCGTCCAAGTCGATTTCACACAATGTGCCCTCAAACCCTAAAGTAATTCGGTTTTATTATCTGTTGCAATAGATATTATATGTGCGAAAAATATACAGAAAAATTGGATATGAAATAGATCTAAAATTTATACTTTACTACAGCCCATATTTATTTTATTTGTGAAATTTTATAACTTGGAAATCATATACAGGCGAGAGAACCACCCTGGCTTTAAAACCTTTGGAGAGGGTCACACGAAAATAGGGACAATCAGTAGCCCCGAAAATGGACCTTGGTCCAGCAAAGAAATTAAAAGAAAAATCATACATCCACAGTTGTGCATGACACTGACCGAAATATGTTAATTAAATGTTTCATAAACTTGTGTTGTGTAATCAAAATCTGTACTGCGTGCTACGAACATAAGACTTTACAAGTATATACCAGATGGGCAGACGCATGTAAAATTTGAGATGCCATCCACGCAAGTCCCATTGTTACCGCAAACGTCGGGCACACAATCATCAATGTTTGTTTCACACAAACGTCCCGTAAATCCTTCTGAGCAACTGAAATGCGAGAATAAAGTGCTCAAGATACTCGTAAGGTCGCACCATTTAAAGTGTGTGACTACTGGGTAGAAAACATACATTATTTTTCGTAGTCAATTATCATATGACGCAGTCAAATAAAGATTCACTTCACGGCCACGTATATTTATACATCTCACATGATGTGGCCAGTTGATTTTTTTTGTAGTCAATAACGGTAGAGGCCTTGTCACATACTTGCAAGAGAAAACCGATCCTGGGCCTTCTACGCATTCAGCACCGTTGTGACAGAGACTCACATTTTCACGGATGCAAACATTTACGTCAATCTCACAATTTGAACCTGAAATAAAAGTGACATTTAAAATGATAGAGAAATTTCTCTGAAATTATTCAGCTATCTATTTCGACATAGACTATCTGTTTGTACTATTTCAATAACACACGTTAGCAAACTTGACATTGTTTAACATAGTAAAATCTTCATTGGTCCCCCGAGCTAACTTGGAAAATTGATCTGATTGATATTCACGTGCACAACCGTTGCAGTCTCTAGTGCACATTTGTTTCCTGTGTACTTCACTTTTGTGAAACCGCAGAACATGTGAATTGCTTTGTTAATGTAGTTGTAATATTTTGGATTTTGAACAAACGGGACCCACAAAACGGTGACTTAAAACATAGTTACACACCTGTGTATCCAGCTTCACAAAGGCAACTGTACCCATTGACTTCATCCGTGCAAGTACCATTGTTCTGACACGGAATGGATGTGCACTCATTGACCTCTTCACTGCAGTTCCTCCCGATCCAGCCGTCCAGGCAAGTACATTTGTAGTCGTTGACAAGATCTGTGCATCTGGGAGAAAAGAGAGAGCATTTTAGTCTAAGTGGAAGTAGGTAAATTATGGAGTAATTGTGTTTGTTAATTCTGTCACAATGAATAGAATTGGGGATGCCAAGCTGACTAAAGTTTCCTTTCTTCCTGCAAGGTACACAAGCCAAGGACTTGCCTAACTAATCTCATCATAACAGTTCGCGGATACCAACTTACTGTCAGGAGCTTTCCCCAATGTAGCTACACGTGTACCTGAATTGATTACCAGACGTCCAGACTTGAACAGGGTTTATGGGAAAGATGCGTCCTCCCTTGCCAGGCCACAACAGTTATTTTTTCAAACAGAGATAAGTAAAAACTAAGCTGAACCATTACCATTCATTGGCACTGCAAGTGCGGTTACTTACATTCCATTTGCACACGGGTTCGGATTACAATCATCTATGTTGATGGTGCATCTGGGTCCTGTGTATCCCAACCGACAGTAGCATTCGTACTCATCCACTCTGTTCTCACAGTAACCTTCATTCTCGCAGGGGTTTGATGCGCATTCGTCTATATCTTCTTCACAGTTCACACCTGACGAAACAACAATAATAGATTTTTGAATTGCACTGTTTGTCAAATATAAAATCACAGGTCACCGTCTTCTACTGACAATGACTTTTAAACCTTCATAATTTGCTTCATTTTTCATCAAAGCGTTTCAACTGCATAAAAGAGTACTATAACTTATGGACCTGGTTGGAGGGTGACGCAAGCTGAAGTTTATCCTGATAAGACTCGTGTTGACTGAAGTTAAAGAGCAAGGTCAACATAATTCATGGAGGTATAACATCAGTTGTGTCACCTGACAACCAGGTCCATAAGGTTTCTATTATATGAATACTACATAGACTTTGTGTTAACCTCCCAGCAGGTTAACATGAGTCTTGTGTTAACCTGCCAAGAAGGCAACACAAATCTTGTGTTAACAGTCTGGACCAATAAAAATGCAGGACATATGTTGTTAACATGGAAAATTTTGTACCTGCTTTTAACCAATAGAAATTATGGGAGTTTTCCCCAGCATATAAAAATAAATTATGCATCTATTTCATGTTTAGTACAAGTCCAATGCTGCTCCATAAATATTTCTTAAAGAAGCCCCTTACCACTGACAAAACTGGTCAGTAACTAATTATAGGGTACACAGCTAACGATGAAATAGTCATCACATTATCGGATCTGGGATTTGGACTAACCCCACAGAGGAAATCCTGAATCTGCCACTGCATCAGATTGTACTCACCAGTCCATCCCGGATCGCACACACACTGGTAGGCACCAGGCGCATTCAGGCATGCCGCCCCGTTCTGACACGGATCACTCGCGCACTCATCCGTGTCCATCTCACAGTGAAGTCCGGTGTATCCATTCGCACAATCACAATAGTACCTGAAAATGCATAAAGATTACAAGTTTAGTAAGTTGTTTTATTTTCCTTCTTGTTGTTGTTGTTATTGTTGTTGTTGTTGTTACATCCGACAGATATGTGGCGAAATAGGGACCAACATTTCTTGTTAATTATTTTAGGTTATGTTTTTGTTGTTCGAGGATCATTTTGTGTCGCTTATGCAGCAAAATCTTTATCCGACGTGGAGTCTAGGTATGCAAACATAGAACGTGAATTATTAGGCATTTTATTCTCTCTGGAGACATTTAAACATTTTGTGTATGCATGCAAGTCAATTGTTATTACAGATCATAAGCCGCTTACTTCACTGTTCAAGAAAAATGTCACCAACACTAGCCCTCATTTAGCCAG
>JBCAUI010538649.1:0-10932 GCA_038406195.1 Haplosyllis anthogorgicola
CAGTTGGGGCACGGATCAATACTCCAATGCTATTCCAATACGGATTGTGAAGCTGACCCATCACCATCTATTTTAAAGGAAAAAGCCACTTTGCGACATTATTAAAAGAAACAACCATTCCAATGGAGGTTTTTCCAAATTATTTTTTGTTTGGCTTATTAGGCTAATTAACATAATTACCATAAATGACCTAATTTTCTTGTCTAACTTGGCTAGTGCCTTATTAACTTAAATTCTTGCATAATCAGGCAATTATGCTAATTAGCATAGTAAGGCATGGTAAGCTTTTTTGTAGCAAGATATATCTGGTTCAACAATCACTGAGCATACTACATTACTATGTACATCGCGACGTTATCGACCACATTTGCATCGTCAATTTCGTTCCACTTATTAAAGCAATTAATCATACAGCAAGCTGTAACAGAAAGAGAAATTATACATGTCTTCACGCTTCTGTACAATTTCTCCTTCTTTCAATATATACTGACAAATAAATGGCGGGGCTGTCATCGCAAACATTGTATTTGTAATTTAATGCAATTGTCATTTGTAAATCTGGTCCGTGTGATTTGTCCTTTAGGCTTTTTTTATTTAATTGTTTGGATTACATTTCCCGCTGCACTTTAAAATCGAGATTTCAAAAAAAAAAAAAAAAACTCAAGTGGCAGCTGAAACATGTGTGCCCAGTGAAAAATGATAATGTTGTAAATGAACCGTTACAAGTTGCTGGGAAAAAAATCTTATTTTTATTCATATTTATGACGAGTTTGGCTTTTTAAGGGCCAAGTTCAATTTTTATTTTTATTTTTTTTCCGATTGCCGCACTTTGAAAATCCTGACAATGCAATGTAATCCAAATGATTAAAAAAAATAAGCCTTACACCATTTTCTGAACAGCTACGAAATTAAAATAATTCATACGTATGAAAACGTCCTCATTTTCATCAATAATACTTTTGCAATAACATCTAAGGTTTCTCTGAAGGAACCAAAGTATAATGGGTGAGATAAAGCGAACGCAAATTTAATTTCGGGATGAAGGATTAGGAAGCTTCAATTATTATATCAGATGACAGCCCCACCAAAACTCTGTACAGTGAAACTTGTCTTTAACGACCCCTTTGTTTTGAGATAACCTGTCAACCATGACCAGTCATTACATAACCAAAACTGCATTTTGTTCAAAATGAATCTACCTGTTATTTACGAACGCCAAGAATCAAAATAAGGTCGAAAATGACCGGTTTTACTGTACAGTATATTATTTACTCTTTGTATACAAGTTTTAGTGCACACACATTAACATCACAATATCACTGCAGACAACAAATTGAACGTATTAATATTGAATCGAATCAGTTCATTTTCTTTCGTCACTTGCCAGTAGGCGTTCATTAAATATTAATCTGTTTCTTCCTGGCACACGGAAAATTATTTTTCATACACCGGACGTGTTAACTTTATTACGTGTTTTCTTTTGATAATTATTTAATTGATATCATCCGGTCAATTTGTCTCTGTTTCCTGTTTAGGTAGTGTAGGTGACATACCTTTTGAGATTCAGTGAGATCTCTTTGTATCATATGAGTTTTCTGTTTTTCGTGATCTAGAGCTGCTTCAAGCTTAGCTTTCTCCAGTTCCAATCTGTGAACAGCTTCTTCTAGTTCAGCCTGAAAAAAAGACAAGATTTATCATCGATCAGTGCACAAGCATGTTGATACTCATGAAACTTTGTTTTTAGGTACCATTTGATAGGTATGGGACAGACCTTTCAGTTTGCAATCAGGACGAAGATGTAGAATATCGATTCTGATTTTCAGAATTTAATGGTCCTGAATAAAGTTGTTGATGAAAGAGTAAAACTATATATTTACATCTGTAACAACTCTTGACAAATTACCTGCTGTGAGTATGACCTTCCCAAACTAAACATACAGAACAAAAGAATACAAGGAATAAGTTGTACGTAAATCAAAGAACAGACAACACTGATTTTACATAAAGTTAAAATTAAGAGAGCCATCCACCAACAAAATAAGCTGTTGTCCCTCCTAGGTTATTTTAGTAATATGAAACCCGATAAAAAATACAATGTCCTTTTCTGTTGAAGCTACGCGACAGAGACCCGACTGCGCAGAAATCAGCAACAAATCTAACACTTTCTCCAATTTTACACCGCCACTTTAGACTAAAATCGCTAAGGACCAAGACTTTTCGAGATCATATTCTAAATGTCAAAAAAATATATTGTAAAATGAATGATATTACTTATTGCAATATCCTGTAAGCCAACCTAATATTTTAAAACTCGAGGATATCTAACAGCAAGTGCTTGTTTGGAATACCATAGATCCGCTTCTGAAACATGTTTATGTAAAAGTATTGACCGCTCCCAAACGATTTGTATGTCAAATATAACCTGCGGTGCAGTTTGGAGATTAGGACCTTGCACATTGAGCGCTTGTATGGGACTCTCACGAACCGATTCTCTCTCCTCAGGCAAGTCATGCTGTTTGTGTAAAGCACAATAATTATGAAGCAAAAGTACTGAGAACGAAAAAAGTGAAAAATGGAAGTAAACATCTATTTTTCCACGGGAAGGTTTCACTTTTAAGGCCTAGTTCTGTGTAAATGAACACGATGATTTCAAGACAGATGAAGTATAAGAATTACTACACTGCTACATAATATTGATAGGCAAAAATTCAAGTCATTGCGAGCAAGGTTAAAAAATTCAGTAACTGCCGAAACGTTTGTTTTAATCACTTAATTGATGAATATTAAGCAGAAAAAAACTGAATTTCCGAATCTGCACTATGAGCGTGATAGTCATTTGTAGAAGGTTATGTAGATGGCAAATCACAATGTACGAACTCTCACCTGAACGTGTAAACTCGTCTGTTGCATTTGATAATAAATGATATGGATATGTTCAATATCTAAGGTAAAATACCTGTACAACTTCCAATCACAAAAATGAAATTTGGAAATGTAAGTAATCCAAAGTCATAAAATGGATTGTGGTTAAAAAGGAATAAAAATCTTCAAGATAAATGGTATTGCAATCCTTGTAAGACAATCTTATCTACAGTCACAAATATATTGTCTATTGCTTGAAAATAGTGTGCTCACTGTGGAAACAACTGTTTGAATAAATGTTATGGAAATAAACTGTATTTACCTTCGTCCTGGCGAGCGCCTCGACATTTCCTGACTGGCTTTGTAACTGCTGTGAAGTCATTTGAGTCGAGTAGTCAGCTCTCTCTACTCTGTCGGCAAGTTGCGATACTTTGGCATTAGATTCAATGTATTTCTCTTGAGCAGATTCTAGTTTAGCTTGCAACTTGTCTATTTCCGCCTGGAGTCTAGCCCGTTCAGCCTCTAATTGTTCCTTTGACTGATCAAAATATAAAATCAGTAATAAAGTTTTTTGCATAGAAATAACCAACACATATGAGCATGACAATTTTAGCCAATTCCATGGGGATGTTTAAAGCTACTAGGATTCAAACTCTAATTTAGCAGTTTGTCTGATGATCTAGGAAATAATTTTTTGTTGTATCTTTTACATACCCTATTTGCAACTTCCAGTGAAGCTTCGGCGATGGAGCACTTTTTACTCATATCAGTGAGTTCGATCTGTGCATGACGCAACTCTTGTTCCTGTGACGTCTTACGAGTTTCTATGCTGCGTAATTCTTCACGTAGACGAATTACATTTTCATTTAATGCAGAATTGCGTTCCTCCAATGATGTTCTTGCCTATTGAAAACATTAATGAAGGTGTCTTTAGTTTATTTACCACATAGTTGCCACAGAAATTCAAATATCCCGCGGAATAACTATTTACAAGTAATAATATTTCAGAGTTACTAGTTAGGAGCAATACATCGGAATTTACTGATACAAATGATGAATCTTGTGGTTTGTGGAATGAAACATGCTGAAGGTTTTTTGAGATGAGTTAAACGAGCTTTCATGACCTAAGTTACCTTATCTTGATCTTGTTTTATTTGAGCCAGTAAGGAAGCGGACAATTTGTCTCCGGATGAGTCAGCTTTGCCTCCAGCAAGTTTTGCTTCGTCTATTTGCTGCTGGAGCCTCAGGTTCTCATGCTGCAGGTTACTCAATCTGTCCTGCAAAGATTCCATCTTGGCTTCCATGCGCACATTATCCTCCTATGGAAAAAATTGCCGTTTTTTACATTTCTCAACACAATTGCTGATAATAAATGGTAGGATTCGTGTGTAATGCATTGATATGGACGAGATAATGGCATAATTTTCAATTACCTTTTCTTTTCTAAAGCTTTCATCAAGGGTGTCTTGTGTCATCCTTCTCTGATCCAATTCCCGTTGTATTGTCTGGAGTTGGTTCGTTCGCTCTGCTAGAGTTGCATTTGCAATGTGTAACTGTAGAAAAGGACAAATGCAAATTAATATCACTGCTTGTGCTTGTTTCCATTCGTGTATAAAAATTTGATATTTTTTAATTGCTTTGATTCCACACTCCTTACCTCGTTTTCTAGGGTATTCATTCTAGTTTCAGTGACACCTAATTTGTGGGCATGGTTCTGATTGACCTCTTTCAGGGCACTTATCTCTTTATCTTTCCGTTCAATACTCCTGGTCCAATCCTCATTCGTTTTGTGACTATTCCTGTGATGATGAAAACAGTTGTGTATTTAAAAAGTATCCTACCATTCTATGTATAAGATGTATAATTGTAATTGTATCTAATAGTCTGAATCAGTTTTTAAGTACAGTATGTCTACAGTGTGAATGTATTCCTATACCTACCTTTCTAATTCACTCCTGGCTGCTTGTGCCTTTTCAAGTTCAGCTATCGTTGTTTCTAGTCTAGTTTGTAGTGAATTGATCTGCAGTAGGCATGTAATGAAAGACTGTAGTTAGGTGCAGTTAAACTTGAACCTGCAAAAGTCTGCCTTACGGTAAAATACCACGAATAAATATCACCTATTAAATATGTTACAATATTTACTAGAAACAAGTTAACTATCGTATTACCTGTGATTCTACTTTCTCCTTGCTGTTTCTTTCCTTTTCCAGGTTCGATATAAGGACCGTGTTCTCAGTTTTGAGTTGACTGAGCTGGATGTTGTACTGCATCGTTGCATGTGCCAGTGCATCCTCATTTAATTTCTGCGCGTACATGAAAATGTCATTAGGTTACACAACATTAACAATTGGAAAAACAATCGAAATCCACTTGTGCATCACACATATAATATGACTATGAAGTATTTTCATAGCCTCAAACTTGTTAAAAAGCAATACGTACAATGTCACTCTTCAGTTCTTCTATTTTAGTCACTAAATCTTCGTTTTCTGAGCTCAATAGGCCATGGTCATCTTTGAACCGATTTTTCTGTCTCTCAAATTCCATCTGCAAGCAAATCAAAAGGAGGTAAAATATGAAAGAACTGTCTAAGAATTCTGAAGAACCTTAACATTAAAGTATCTCGCAACTTAATCGAAAAGACCTATTTTTAATGTAATCGTGAATGTGAATTAGCCACATTACCAATAAGTTAGACCTTCTAAAATCTTAACAAACTATTTACACATTCCATCAGTGAACGAGCAGTTTACGATACCTTTGTAGCATAGAGCTCAGCTTTGAGTTTTTCCACGCTGTCCACGGCTTGTTTACGTGATTCATCAGCAGTTTCTAACCTGATGTAAGCTTCTGCCTAAAGTGTCAGAAACACAACAAATCTCTTACATATTATTGTGAATAAAGTGATTGTGATTACGCACTGTGGTGTTGTTTTACTGTGGTGTCGAAACAAAATTCAAGTGCACATTAATTTGAGGCGAACCCATCACAAGAATTTTTCTGTTGTTATTCTTATATTGGTCCCTCTGTGCATACTGTGAATTCACATCTAAAAAAGGATTTCTTTCACATTTTCACATGTAATACTTTCACATGTAAAAATTCACAGAAACACTGTGGGGTCATCTAACATGCTTATTGTGAACACTGGTGCGACGTGAATTTTTAATGTTTTGTCATCATAAACCAAAACTTGTCCCCTCATGATATATATCGTTCAAACAAGAACTACTAACACAATACGAATCTGTAACAGAGTAACCACTTATCAATACTTATCGTATATGTGCATTTGCTAATATTAGTAGCTTAACAAATTAGTACAGAGTTGAAATATTACAGGATTATTAGTGTTGCAATGGTGGCACACAGGTTCATGCATTATCTGACAATAATTTCTTATTGTATAATTATGAGAGATGCATCTCTCATTTTTTGACGTCTTTTAAAGAATGTCCCACTTTCCTCTCCAAATTACAATTACAAAATGGAATTCAGTTGGCTCCCATTTTCCCCCGTGCAGGGAACCACTTCCTGAAGCACCCTGCTTTTACATCCATCACTAACTATGGAAATACTTGATCAAATCATTTAGAAATGTGCCACCATTCGTTCTTACAAATTATTCAATATTTCAAAGGGTATTAATAGAATCTTCGCGTTTAAGACACTGTTGCATCGATATCTTCAATTTGTCGTCCGAGACATACTTCACTACAATTGTTTTTAAAGTTTTTGGTGGTAACTGTCGCAGTCCTTAATCTGGGACCCCATTACACAACCATTACAGAATTTTGACCATTGAAATATTTAATAATTGAGCTGTATGTACAACATTATATGAGGGTGCAAAGAGTGAAGACGTGCCTGTTTTAGCTTAACACTACTGGTGCTGAGGCGTTCAGCCCATGCAAAGCCAAACTTGTAGCCATGTTGCCACGTAACCAACAAATCACCACCAGAGGGCTTACTTGTCGCTACAAGTTCACCACTTGGCGGAGTCAAATCTAGGTCTGAGCTTACCAGGTCCTGATGCATCTTCTGGATCACAAAGAACATGACGGAGTGACAGATGGGCGGAGTAGGAGTGCAGGACAGACAGATGAATCAACACACACAAAGGAGAAATAACGTATAATTAGATTAGTAATATGTAAATCAGTTCAAAATCATTAAGTAATTTAATCACAAAATTTATAATGATAATAAAGTTTAGCAGTGAAATTAATATATACATCGTTTATCATGAATGTGAAAATAGCGAACTAAGAAACCAGTGAAAAATTTACACTATGCAAGAGTCGGTGTTTAGCAAATATATCCTAAAATTGTTTCTATCACGCTAGATAAGCCACAATAATTATATCATGCTACAGAAATTGTGTTGTAAATCTCTCTGGTTCTATACCATATATATCTTACAGAAGCTACACTTTCCAGTGATTCTAATATCGAAATTTTAACTAACAAACTGTGCCGAAGATTCCCTGTGATATTGGCCACAAATATCTTTCAAAGGTTTCATAACTAAAAAGTATTTTAATGCATGTTTTAAACGGCCACAAACTTTGACATTTTTAGTACTTTAGATGGTTGGGCCAAAGTTAAGTCACAGCAAGAATAGCTTCAAACACTTTATTATGTACAATTCGTTTTTTACTTTCTGGATGAAATACCTGAGTTCCGAGTAGAGACACGTCCTCCTTCCCGTGTAGAGTGTCTTGTAGTTTCACCTGCTCCTCGTTGATCTGTTCTTGCAGTAAGCGTGCATTCTTTTCATGCGATAACTGTCTGGCCAAGTCCTCCTTCTCCTCCTCTACCTAAATTCAAGGAGAAAATAAAATGTCGACATCTTGAAGAACATAGGTCTTGACGGACCTGCACCTCGACGTGCGGTCTCTTCCTTTTCATTTACAGTGTCAAGGTATTCAATGTAGATGTGTGGTTCCTTTTCATTTACAATTTACATTGTCACATTTGTATTTATTCATTAATAACCGCCCGCGTATGAGGGAAGGTAATGTTTTCAGTCGTGTCTGTGTCTGTGTGTCTGTCTGTCTGTCCGGGCTATAACTTTTGAACCGCTTGACCTAGAAACTTCATTTTTGGTATGGTGATACATCTTCATAATATCTATGTCACGTTTGAGTATCAAGGTCATTGGCTCAAGTTCAAGGTCACAGAAATAAAAAGTGTCCAAATTTGGTGTTATCTACTAATATCTTATGTTATGATGTTTGAGACAAGTAAATGGGGCCAAGGTCAAAATATAGGTCATGGTCATTTAAAGATCAAGGTCATTTGAAGGTGAAATTTTTAGATTTTTGTAATTTTTTCATGTTTTAATGACTATTTTCATTTTAGTTACCATTTGCATTTTAATGACTATTTGTGAAGCAGGCAGTTTGGCCTTTGATTGGAAGGCATTCTTGGTTTTTTTGTGGACGACATTTTCCACTGTTTTTGTTTCATGTTCAGAAGTGTCTAA
Organism: Haplosyllis anthogorgicola; assembly: GCA_038406195.1. Lineage (NCBI taxonomy): Eukaryota > Metazoa > Annelida > Polychaeta > Phyllodocida > Syllidae > Haplosyllis > Haplosyllis anthogorgicola. The sequence continues at coordinate 8,351 of JBCAUI010538649.1, forward strand.
AACATGTAGATATGTTGTCCAAAAGTCAAAGTTGTATTTTTTAGGGGGTGGGGGGCATTTCCGTATTATGTTCAAAAGTGTCTGAAACATGCAGATCTGTGGTAAAAAAAAAAGTGAAATAAAATCGCAATTCTTCAATTTATTACAACTGATTTGTAATACTATTTTACCTGTTTAATGTTTGCCAAGGCAGTCCGGAGTTCCATCTGCATGTTGCGCATAGCTAACTCTGTGTTCTGCTTAGCTTCTACTTCTCTGCAATGTAATAAACACTAAAAATTGCTTACTGCTTGGCCTATCGTACATCCATAGGGTGAGCTGTCAGTGCCCAAACAATATCATCAATATAATTTCAATTCTGTTGTAACATTTCTTTCATCAGTTTAAATATTAATGAGTTGTACATACTGTGTATATTGTTCATCCTTTCTGGATAATTGTTCCTTAGTTTTATTGTATAACAACTCTGAGTTCTTGCGTTTTTCTGTTTCTTCGTTTAAGTTGTATCTAGAAAAAATTATGTATAAACATCAAACATCACCTGATACAAAATAAACAATGAACGGGCTTTATCATCATCTTCCAATATAATTTTACGGGCAACAGCAAATTTACTTACTGCATGGTCCTTATTTTGGCATCACTATCTATTTTAATTTGTTCCAGTTGAGATTTGGCTCTGGTAATGTCTTCTAATTTTCTACAAAATAAAAGTGCTAGGGTACAAAACAAATCTTCCAAACGCACAATTATGACACAGCAAATTTTTTAATACAATAAAGAGTTTATTTACATATTGATTGTGCAGTATTCAGTTAACACACCACTCATTACCGCCCGCGTATGCAGGAAGGTAATGTTTTCAGTAGTGTCTGTATGTGTGTGTGCCTGTCCGTCTGTCTGTCTGGGCTATAACTTTTGAACTGCTTGACATAGAAACTTCATTTTTGGTATGGAGGTAGATCTTCATGATATCTAGGTCAAGTTTGAGTATCAAGGTCATTGGGTCAAGTTCAAGGTCACGGCAATAAAAAGTGTCAAAATATAGGTCAAGGTTATTTGAAGGTCAAGGTCATTTGAAGGTCAAATTTCTAGATTTTTGTAATTTTTTTCATGTTTAAAAAACTATTTACATTTTAGTTTCTTTTTGCGTTTTAATGACTATTTGCGAAGCGGGCGGTTCGGCCTTTGATTGGAAGGCATTCTTGTTATCTCTGCTTTTGATCCAAAGAATGTCCTATTTTAGCACATTAATTTTAATGCACTGTTGTGCACACTTACTGCAGTAGATCTGATTTTTCCTTCTCTATGTTTTTGCGTCTGTTTTCCAGTGAGATACGCATGCTACGTTCACGATCCAGTTGACGTCTGAGATCACGCAGCTGCTCCTGATGACGAGGTGACGTGAGCACATCTATAAAAACACATACAGATAGGCGTAATCATGTACAGTGTTTCACAGGTTGCCTACTTCTATTATCATTTATTACTCTTGATGTCCGTTTGTTGGAAGATAGAGATTGAAAGAATAGTTCACCAGCAAACTCACACTTTTTTCTCTAATCTATGACCAGCACACGACCCTTTGTGGGGCCACTGGTACCCCGGTTTCAACTCACAATTTTTACGAGAATAATAGTTACATTCGTCTGACTACTAACACTGTGGACATTTTGCAGTGTTGCAATCATTTCTAGACTATGTCAGGAAGAGATGCAAAGTAGAATATTTGGTAATAAATTCACTGAAAATCAAATATTCAGTGAAAATTTACACAACTGATAGAACTTGACCTACATGAATAGGTATTATCATGATCATGTAAAGCTTCGCATGCAACAATATCTTACATAAAAATTTGCATGGCATTTTGCAGGGGCAGAAACCCCTTTGGTATTTGACATTTACTTTACACTTACCATTAGTAAACGACATATTAAGTGGCACACTGGTGTTGACGGGGGCTGTAGATCCGTTGTGTTGTGTTTCATGTATCGATACATCATGTTCTGTGCTGGAGTAGGACAAACAGTCGTCATCCTGTTGGTGACCGTTTACTCTCCCTACACCCGGCATTCTGAAACAAGAAGGGAATAATAAGACAAAATCATTAAGATATTAAATTAATATATAATTTCCTTCTATATTTGTGTGTGCAAAAAAAAAATAGGTCCAGATGGACCTGAGTTCATTTGGCATTGCGAAAAAAATAAAACAACACGGGTCACAATATTACATGGGTACAAATATAGTATTGCAAGATCAAATCTCAAATATGTGATCTATGAAAAAGCAAACAAATATGGTTGCCAAATTGGAAATATTAGTGGCATCAATAGAATATTTACTAGAAATACAGGTGGCATAAATGTGCATAAGCTTGCTAAATATGCAGCCTGTATCACTAATGTTACTTAATGGAAAGTATTGGATAAACGTTTGTTACTGACGTTCATAACGCCTATAAATAAACGGAACTGCAATCCGAGAACCCAGTGTATAATGCATGGTGAATAGAGAATGATAATACAAGTAATTTTAATTATTACTTATTTTTATTACATAAACGTTACACTAATGGA
>JBCAUI010538660.1:0-10932 GCA_038406195.1 Haplosyllis anthogorgicola
TCACGACGTTGCCAGGTACCAGTTGTTATTCTGCGTGCCTTATCTTCCACAAATGGTTTTGACAAAACTGCTGTGGTCATGACCATTGATCTTATAATTTTGTATTCTATTTTAAGCTTCAGCAACGGGTCATAGTCATCCGCGGAAGAGCCATTCCAAATACTGAGGCGACATTTCGAGTTTCCCCTAGAGTTTCCCCCAGAGTTTATAAAATCACTGATTTTGGATAACATATGTAACATATGAAGGTGTATTACATATTTGTGCTGTTATTTATTAGAATAAATAGAAAAAATGTCACTAAACTTCATGAATTATAGTTTTTTGTCAAAAAGACATGCTATCCAAAAACCGAATGCGTTATCCGACCATTTTCAACAAATTCCGCGTTATCCGAGCAAACAAATGTCCGAAAATTTCCTCATTAATTGTCGGATTCCGTGCTATCCGAAATTGAAAATACCTCAGGAAATGGTGAAAGTTGGAAGAAACTCAAGAAAATCCATTGCCACAGGGCGGATAGCGTAAATGCTACAATTACTAGACAATTTACACAGTCTAAACCTATTCTCTTTCATTCTTAACTTCTTTTTCCCTTTTTAGCTAATATTCATGAATTTCAGAAAGAGGCTCATGTTCTAAAAATAGATTCACTGTACCATGTGACACATTCCGCGCTATGTGGAAAGAACAACTGGACCACACAACATCTGCAATTAATAGTTAATTTTTATTGAAATCCTTAAGTCTTAAGCTAAATTCTCATCATACCTATTCAGAAGTATCCCTAATCTAAATGTGCTTCACATCTTTTGTCTTCTTTCATTTTGAAATCACTCAGTTCAAAATTTTTCTGTAAAATATTTCATGGATCCTCCTCTGAAGAGTACACTAGAATTATGTAATACTATACCAGGTGATGCCACCTTTGAACTATCTGCATTTGGGTATAAAAGCAAAGACCATCTGTCCTGCACCTCAGACAATTTTCTGATAACATCAAGTTCGTTCGCGTTATCCGAAATTCATTGCATCAAGAAAAAACTGTGGTTAAGGATATCATCAGCTATTATTTTAACATTTATTGGATATACATGTAACACTCACGTTATCCGCAACTGCATTCAAGGATATATATCATATTTTAACTGTGCAATTGGATTATTTATGTAACATTTACGCTATCCGGAATTCTATAGTGTTTGTTGTACCTCAATTGCGTTATCCGTCATTATGGATCACAAGTTGAAACTGGTAGAGTATTCTGACTCTGAACCAGAGGAGGAAAGTGAAACTGTTCCAGTAACACAACAAGCCCCTGCTTCAGTGAGGGACTCTCAAGGTAGGCAGGTTGCAGTGGTAGGGCCTACACCTCAACATGTAGCAGTGGTTCAGCCCATGGAAGCTGATGGTGGTGATGAGGAAGACTTAGATGGGACTGGAATATTTGAACCAGATGGAAATGATCCTCTATCCACTCAAGCTACACAAGGCAGCAGTTCTCCCAGTCATCAAATAGATCCCTATTTTGTATCTCAAGAAATAGCTGAATACCTAGAAATTGAAATTCCTAGGGAAAATGTGGATGTCATTGTCATATCTGACTCCAGTCAAGATACCATAATAATAAGTGAACCTGGTGACTCTGATGATCACAAGAGTGCAACTTCAGGTATTTATTCATTACTCAATATATTTATTCTTCAAAAGTAATTTAATCACCAAATAACATTTATCAAACCCACTTTCTGAACAATTTAAACACCCATGCGCTATCCGCTTTCAGATTCAGACAATCACCTACCATCTATTCCCTCTGTTTCCCCTGAGAGAAGGCTATCTCCTGAGGGCTCACCACAACCACCATCTGATCCTGAATTAAGCCTTCAAGAAGTCAACAGCCCAGTTCATTCCACACCTTCAACTCCTGAAGGTCAGGCTGCAGCAAAAAGGACCAGAGCAGATGTCAGTGAGAGTGAATCAGATGAGAATGTACCCTCTACATCAGATGCAGGAGCACCTCCCATAGCAACAGTTCAGCAGACAATCTTGTAAGTGTTTAGCTAAAGAACTCTTCTTTTTTTTTTGTATGCGCTATCCGCTTGTTCACCTGAAACACTATTCTTATTTACTGAGTGCGTTATCCGCTTAAAAACAGTCAAACCATTTCAATCCACACATCCATCTTCCCATGCCTATCCGCTTGCATTATCTGCAGCCTAAATAGGCTATTATTTGAATTTTTCAGAAAATATTTGGATGTTGATAAAGACAATGAAGAGGAAATGGAATGGGAAAATCTCTTTGATAAGAGAACAAGATGTCTCTTTCTTTTAAATGGAGTTCACAGTTATTCTGAGACATTCAGATCCAAAATTTTAACAGTAAAAGATATTGAACTGTTGGAATCCATTAGACTTTCATTTGGGAATATCAGTTCTATGTACAGAAGCTATGCAGAACAGTACTCAAAAACTAAGGTTGTGGACTATGTACACAGTAGTAGTAGCATAAATCCCAACTTAATCAAGCAGAGGCAAATGGAAATCCATAGTATTTGCTGTGAAATTCAAATGTTCTGTAAAGAAGTGAAACCATACATTAAGTCTACATTAATAAATGATGCCATCAGACAATTTTTCAATATTATGCATTCTACTTGCAAATTCTTTGAGAGGACAGTAATGGACAATCCCATATTCCATTCTGTTGATCCAAATCCCCCAACTAGAAGAAAATGCTCAAAGTTCTCAAAGTTTTACTGATAAAATCACCTTTATTAATCACAAAAAAACATATGTAAATCATTCTGTATCAAAATAAAAAATTGAACAACAGTTTACTACTGTTAATCTCTTCATTCGCGTTATCCGCAAAAAGGTATGTAAAAAACAGACACATATTTGCAATAAGAAATTGCGCTATCCGCGGCAAATCTCATATCTTAGCTTTGGTTTGGAAATCTTCAAGTATATATATCACACAGAGATCTTTAGAAAGCAGTATAAAATATAAATATCTAGGAGTGTCACTCCTCAAGGATATCATGTAAAAAGTAATCCATACTTATCAACACGCTATCCGTTGACAATGCTATCCATAAACACACTTAATGTGTATTGTATAAATGCCCAAACCTTTTCAGGTTAAAACTATTTGACTCACGCTATCCCACCTGCCATTTTTGTATAAATACCAGAATGTTTTGTCTTGTATAAATGCCAGCATTTATTGGGTGTCCAAAAAAAAAACACAACACATCCATGGATGGCAACAAGTTGAAATGTCTGAATTCATATGTGCCATTCATCGTGCATTATGTTCTTTTTGGAAAAAAATTGGGCAGCACTGACCCATGAACGGTACACATTTAAACTGTCTGTGTACCGTTCATGGCTCAGTGCCCAAAAAAAAAGTGGAACACAGACATGACTCGCACGCATTTGAAATTTCTGCGTGCCAGCCATGGCTGGTCCGAATTGCTCATTTATTTTGTTGAGTTTACATTATCAGTCGGAATTACAATAATTCCCACTGATAATGTGGTTTCAGTTAAACTTCGAATCTGGCCCACCCCTGAGTTTCCCATTTGTATAAATGCCAGTGTGTTGTTTTAGAAATGCCACATAGTATACATTCAATACCCAATCCCTCCCTCCCCCCCTTCAAAGCCTTGCCTACCATCCAGCAACAAAGCGACATCGGATAACACATGAACATGCCAGTTAATTTTAAAATTTACCTCCAATTTCGGATACCGCAACTACTTACGCTATCCGTAATGACAAAACTGCATCCACAAGTTTATAAATTTCCACATAATGTAACCTTAAAACTAATAACAAATTTCCCTTCTCATAACCATTATCTTCGGATACCGCAACTACATAATATAATATTTAATCAAACAACACATTTTATCTTCCCTCATCATTTTGCGGATACCGCAGCATTCCACAAACATATGCTATCCGAGATTACTATTTAAAATGTGCAACATTATGTTATACAAAAATTACAAACAAACAAACAAACAATAAAATTCTGTGTATTAGTTCATGAGTCCTTCAGCAGGCTGCAGATGACTATAGCGGTGATCGTGCTATCCGTAAAACGTTTTTAACTTCCCTGCACTCCTTTGACTTCGGATAACGTAATAACGTCCATTTTTCTGTCTTCACAATAGGGACACATCTGGAATTGTAAACATAACATGGACTGAGAATAATGTGCAGAAATATTTGGATAATTGTGGTTATGAAGTCAACAAAGTGAAAGGTAATGGATTTTGCATACTGGCAGCAGTGGCCAGATCTTTACTTTTTGATCACTCTTATTTGGCCAGCATTGGTCAAATTCAGGAGAGAATTATTCAACACCTTATAAGAAGACCAGACTTGTATGAAGGATTTCCTGGTGGGACACCTGAAGCCTTAGCTACAGAGGCAGCCAATTTCTTTGAGGACAAAAATTTCAATAGGGATCTTGTGGATATGCTAGTGTTGGCTATTGCAAATGCCCTCAACCTGAGGATCAAAATAATTAGGGAAAGCCCTTGTGGACACATACAGGTACTCATTGTAGAGGGCCAGAACCCTAAGTTTCTTGTTCACTTAAAGTTTGGCTCTCATGTGCCACCAAATAATCCAAACTATGTTGGGGCAAACCATTATGATGCCATCACAAGAAAGAACAACTTGGCCAGGCAGATATATGGTCAGCTTGAAGAAATAGCAGAAGAAGAGGCACCCAGCAGCTATACACCAAGACCTGCAATAGAATCTGCTCCATGTGATGACAGTTACGTTATCCGAAGAAGATCAGCTCCAGCAGCAGCATCAGGTGTTTCTACATCTACAAATAAAAGAATTCACGCTATCCGTCATCGAAGATCAGCACCAGCAGCAGCAGGTGCACCACCACCTACAAATGAATCAGTAGAGAATCCTGACTATGCAGGCCATGCTATCCGAAGTGAGGACTCCACATTCCAATTTGAAGATCAACCAGGATCTCCTGCAACAACAATTGCCAGTGAACAAGTTGAAGGTGAATGTGAAGAAGAAGAATATGAAGAAGAAGCAGCAGCATCCATTGGTACAATGCTGAGTGGCATCTTCACAGGATCACCTGAAACTGGACGAAGTCATGCTATCCGCAACCTAGAAGAAGAAGACCTGGGTGAAGAAAGAGAAACATTAACTGCAGATGCTATCCGAAGACAGAAACCACACATACTCTACTTGGAGCCTGAATTTGAGAAGTCTGTGATTGCAATGTATCTGAGGCCCAGCACAGTTTTCCCTGTTCACTTGTTCTCTCCTTGCATTCCAAAGAAAGTGCATTTCATCCCAGCAAACCTTGATGGTCTGAAAGTTTATCGTGTGTCATGCACAGCTAAGGACATGCTTAAGAAAACAAGTGACAGAAGACATTTCTATATGAGAACAAGCTCTAAAACTGGATTCAGAGGCATAAGAAAAGTTGGTACTTGTCTTGGATCTTGGGCCTGTGAAAATGAAGAATGCTCATTTCTGAAGACAGAAAAAGTCAAAAACACATCACATTTTGAAAATCAAGCTGGACAGAAGGTATGCTACAGTTGTGGTCAGTTTGCAGCAAGGTCAGCTTGTGGAGCAAGAAAACTAGTCCAATATTCCTTTGGTTCTGATCATGCACTTGTCTACAGCTTTGGCTACCATGTGTGTGACCTGAAACAGGAGATCAGCTGTGATAGAGAATACACAAGAAGATGGATAGAGAGGTACCCCCACTTAAGCTACCGAAATCTGAGGACCACAGGTGTGCAGCAGTTCTTGGATGAAAATGATGCAATAGGAGCACAAAATGCAGCAGAGCGGATAACGTACAAGGCCTACAGGCACTGCAAGTACAAGCAGAGACTGACCTTGGATAGCGCAGGAGTAAACACCCAGTCAATAGAGGCAGTGGTGGAGCTGAAGAAAGGGAGTGACAAGATTGACAAGTTCTATGTGTATGAAGTAAACAACTCTGCAATGAACAACCTACCAGATTTCATCATCAAGAGTGGTAAAACTGTTTTGCAGTTTGCTGTAGAGATGGACCAGAATGGACCAGAATCTATCTTGCAGGATGAAGATGTTTATTTTGATGGATGCCACAGTCGGTGCAAAGATTATATTTCTTTTGGTCTGTGGTTCAGACATCCTTCAATGTGCCGAGTTGTTAAATTGGCAGGGATGGAGACAAAGAAGGAAGACACAGAGGCAATAACTATCTTCTTTTCTAAGTTCAATGAGATGCTACGTCGGATAACGCAAAAATTGGACTACAATTTCAACCCCAAGAACATCATGATGGATGAGGCTGGAGCAAACTTTGCTGGGGTGAAGAATGTCTTAGGACAGAAATTTGTTGATGACAAATGCATAACCTGCCAATGGCATTTCATGAGAAATATACATGAACATAAATTTGAAATAGTTGAACACTTGAGAGAAGATTTTCTGAAATTTGCCACAGAACTCTGTGTAGTAAAAACTATTCCTGAATTTGACTTACTGTACTCTGAAATGATTAACATTGTGGAGCAATCCCCTGAAGCTGGAAATTTCTTGGACTGGCACTATGTTAGAAGACTGAGGACATTCCCAGCATTTAGAGCTGCACTTCATTCTGGTGCGAATATCGCGGAAATTGGGAATGCAATATGGAAGCCAGACCACAAGTTGGCCCTTGTTGTGGCAGCCAGCAATGACATTAACAGAATGATGCAGTTTGAAGCTGATTACAGAAAGTTCAGTTCAGGTGAAAGTTTCTTGAGAGGACAAGCTCCCACAGATGTTCAGAGAGCCACAGCAGAAAGAAGATTTCAGATGGAGCAGGGGAGGGCATTTGCAGATATCCTTAGCAACCAAGCAGCACAGCAAATGCAGATGGAAGGCCAGCAGAATCCACCTGTCTTCAGACCTGCGAATAGCGCGCGCCACAAACCAAAGAAGAAGGGCAAAGGAGTTGAAGGCTCTGCACCTCCACAAGTGAGGCAACCACTCACACTTTCTACATTACTGGAGAGGCTTACCCAAGCAAAGCAGGTGTCTGCACAGCCAATCCCACAGGAGAAGAACCCTGGACAACCTGTCTTGGGAAGAGGTCCAGAACCCAGGCCAAACAGACCCTTGCCAAATGAGAAGCCTTTTGTCCAGAAGATTGTTGGAGGAGTTTCTGTTTGTCAGGGATGCCCCACCAAAATTTCAAAGCAACCTTCACCTAATGACCTGGTTTTTAAACTTGTAGCTATCAGACCTTACAGGGAGAAAAGTACAAAGATGTGGGTGGACAGGATTGCCAACATTTACTTTCACCTGGAGTTGCAATATCTTCAGAACTTCAACAAAGATTTCAATTTACAGGACATTCGGATAACCCAAGAATTTGGAGGATTGGGGGAAGGACATCTGCAGTTGCTTGCGCAGTGTGGATACCTGGAGCACATCATCCAACTCCTTGAAGCTGAAATTCAGGTACATATAACATAGAGAAACTGTTCTGTTCTAAATATATTTGCATTTCCGTTCTTCGGATAGCGCAAAATTGCGTTATCCGAAAATCGGAAATGATATTCATTTACCTATTGATGCTCCTTTTTGTGGCCTTCCAAGGACTTTCTGGAAACATAGAATTGTCCACAAATCTCACACTGGTAAGCAGATTGGCCTTGGTGGTGAACAGCAATATGATTTGCCAGATTTTCTGCTTCTTTGTAACTTTTTCCACAGTTTTTGTGTGGGCATATAAGGTCCTTGGGCTTGTGGAAAGTCTCCCTATGCCTTTCAAGAGTTCTAAAATTTGAAAAGTGTCCTCTGTCTCTGCAGTCAGGGTGCTCACAGACTGGTGGATCCCCAATACCATGCTCCTCATACAGGTGCACTCTTCTATTTCCATAGTCCTTTCCACTCCATGTGCAGCCTATCTCTGTGCATAAGCACCTGTCCTTTTTCAAATGATTTATTCTGAAATGGTTCCTGAAGGCCTTCTTACTGAAATAGGACTTCTCACATTGTGTGCATTGAATCTTTTCTCCTGTGTGGATTTTTATGTGGTCAGTTAATGACTCCTTCCTGAGAGTAGTATATGGACAATATGTACATTTTAGAATTGGTCCCTTTCCAGGATCCGCTTGCGTTATCCGACGTGGCCCAGCTGCAGCCTGTGTCTGCGTTATCCGTTGAGCAGGAGGATTGTGCGTTATCCACTGAGGAGGACGAACTGGCTTCTGAGACTGCTGAGGCTGAGACTGCTGAGGCTGAGTCTTCTTCCCAGATTTCTCCTTTATCCCAGAGGCAGCCTGTGCAAACATCTCAATCACAGACCTCTGTTGGGCAGACTTCTGTTGGGCAGAGGAGGACTGAGAGGAGGAGGAAACAGAAGACTGATCCCTCCTTCTTGTACCAGTGACAGGTTGGGATTTGCTGATGTTTTTGACAATTGTTTTTGAGAGGAAACCAAGAGCAGATCTTTCACTGCTTGACAGAGCAGAAGATACTCCTTTAGACAAATCCATCTTTTGAACTTTCACTCTTGGAGACTTCCTAGTCCCTAGATGTTTTCTTTTTAATGATTTAATTTTTTCAGGCTCCTCCTCTGGGTTTCCTTCTATAGTGATCTCTTCTACAGTTTCAGATACCAAACCTTCCACTTGCGTTATCCGAGGTTCATCATCTTCATCCTCATCTTCAAGATCAATAACTAGAGAATTGTCTTCTCCTTCATCATCAGGAAGAACAATTGATTGACTTGTGACTTCAGCAGCTGCCACATCTTCAGACTGTGATTGTGACTGCAAATGTTCTTGAGATGAAGCAATGTCAGGCTGTATAGGGGCCTTCTTTTGCATTATCCGAGATGCTTGTCCAGCAGACTGCATGGAAATAATTTCAGAAACAGACAAGTCCTGAACAATTTTGGTAAGTTCAGCCTGCCCAGCAGGTTCCACCTTTTCCTCCATAAACCGCTTTGCTCCTATAGACTTGGGGTCTGCAGGAGGATAACCTTCAGTTGGAGGGACTGGGTATGGAATGGAGACCAGGAGTCTCTGCTTTGAGTAAGAAAGTCTTCCTGGAGCCATCTGTCCAGGCACCTTTATACACCTAGGTTGATCAGTGCTGAACTCATCTGGATTAATTTCAAAATCCTTCTTCTTCACATCCTGAGGAGGAGGCTGAATGTAAGGTGTGGGATGCTGTCTCGCAAGTGCGCTATCCGGATCTAGTGGATGTGGTAAGGCATGAGCAATCAGAGGTTCAGGATGAACTGGGAGGGGTGTTTTTCTTGTAAGGTGACTCTTGACATCATTGGGATGTGGTCCACCAGTTGAGCTTGGTAGTTTTTGATGTTCAAAGCCTCTGACTGCTAAGAGATGATTTGCTTGAACTGTTTGGTCCCTGAGGTTGTGAAATTGCTCTATCAGTTCATGATCATGAGACTCATCCAAATCTGACTCAATGTCCCCAAACAAATTAGTAGCTGTAGATAACAACTTTGATATAACAGAACACCGGTGTTGTAAAATGCTAGACTTCCTAATGATGTATGTTGGGATGTAGTGGTCCAGGCCATTCCATGCAATCACAATAGAAAAAGAAGAGGGGTCATAATGGTTATCCCCAGGCATCAGGTGGATTATATGGCCACTGCTGGTAGACAAGGCTCTTTCAGCTGCAGTGACAGGTTGCTTCCCCGGCGCGACTACACACATTGGAACCTGGGAACGGATAGCGTAACGTAACGAAAATTTCGGATAACGTAACCAAACATTCGGATAATGCATGCCGGTTGGTACTTGTTGCATTTGTTGCAGAAAAATATCTAAGTACACATTTCGGATAACGCATGGCGCATAATGTAAATGAAATGTTAAATACTCACATCTAGCATATTCCTGATAGCAATGAGTGCTAATGTGTCCAGTTGTGTGTTCTCATTGATCATGTTTAGTACCCACTCTTGAGGACTCACTCCAAGGACTAGCAATTCAGTGGCATAATATTTCTGAAAAAGAAGAATTTGTTTAATTTTTGTAACAAATGAATAATGACATATTATTAGAGAAATTTAAAATGTTTATTCAGTATTGGTTCTTAGTTGGATGTATGTGTGTTTTTAATTAAGACCCTAACCTGATATGTCTTGTATGTTTCACAAAAGAAGATCAGAAATGCATATCTGAAATACACTGGGAGATAATCAGCTGGCACATCTCTTAGTTGAGCTAACACTGATAGAATCCCACAATTTGACTTGTTTAGTGGCATCTGTACAAAAAGAATGAATCTTCGGATAACGCGATTGTAAACAGAGCACTCATTTTTCGGATAGCACAGATAGCACACAGATTTACTTGTACAGCTTTATCTGCACTGCAATAATTATTTATATATTCATGTTTGTTACTTACATAAGCCATGTTCCTGAAGAAATATGTCTTTAGGAAGTTGTTCAAGAGAGTTGCCTTATTTTTGTTATTCACCAACAAATTCCTGGCCAAGTTGTCTGGAGGATCCACAAACTGGTCGTCATCCTTAGCAGACCACAGAGTGGTGCCCTTAATGTCTGTTAGCTGTAAATATATGTGATTTATGTTTATTCAGAAAGTTCACAGTAAACTGTGTTTGTATTTTCGGATAGCGTGCGGATAACGTTTACATTCAGAAAGTTCACATAAAACTGTGTTTCCATTTTCGGATAGCATGCGGATAACGTTTACAACTACACATTTTGGATGTACTATGTTTTAGCCTGAAATAAAGATGCAGTAGTTTATTAGAAAAGAAAACAATATTTACTTCACTCTGTGTCTTTTTCCTATGCCTTCCCAGGAGCTCACATGCTTCCACAACTTGAGCAAAGGTTGGTCTGAGATGAAGCCCCCCCCCCCCAAGGAAAATACTG
>JBCAUI010538671.1:0-10931 GCA_038406195.1 Haplosyllis anthogorgicola
CATGATGTGTGGTTAAATTTTACAGTTTGAGTATAGAGTCCAAATAATACTGTAATGGATTTACTTTAGATCTACCTGTGTAATATGAATATGGATTACCTGTGCATGCGTGCGTGCATCATATTCTTTAAATCAGCACAGGTCCCACGGACCTATTTTTTATTTTAGAAAATCGACGGTTGCAATAAGATGACATGCACCAAGTGCAGGGCATACTTTTGCTGGCTTTGTATGGCTCCTCTTTCTAGAAACAACCCATATCATCACTTCAACCAGTTAGATTCTCCGTGTTTTAACAAACTTTTCTACGGAGTCATCGTGGACGATGATGAATGGCAGGAACTGCCTGACGAATTTTTATAAACTTGAGTTAAGATTTGTGGGAAGATATAAATACTTTTATTCTAAGTGGTTTTCTTGCTGGTAACGATTTGAGTAGTTGCAGGTGTTGAAATATGCATGCACTCACTCAAAAGTTTGTGCATCAAAACAAGTGCTGTGGTGGTTATTTTTGTGAAAATTGAATTTTGTCAGTGATAAAATCATACGACGTCGTGACTTGCATTATTTAGTTAGTGCATACATGTATCGTTTAAAACAAAATCTAAAACAAAAGAAATAGTGTAACTAAACTAACTTTCAAAAATTAACAGGTATTGCATCTTTCACATCTATCTATTCAATTGAATACTCTTTTTCTTGAGAATTCTGTTCAAAATTAACGAATTAACCGCAATGAAAAACTAACCAAAATATGTAACTGTAAAATCCCGGAAAGTCGAGATTCACAACGTGTAACATTGTTATGGTAGATCTAAATATTGATATCATGCTGACCTTCTGCTTATTACATGTGTAAAGGATTGTACTTCTAATACTGTAATTAAGTGTGAGTGAAAAAACGTAAATCGCGTTTATGTAACCAAGTTTTTGTTGGTCTTTACATATCTGTAATTTTTGTGCTCCATGAGCATGTAATTGCGCATTTTAGGAGTATGCCCAAGCAATCGGTAGTGCCATTAAATCATTTAGGTTTTGATAATGTGCCTTTTCTTACAAAGCTAAAACTTGTTTTCGCATATAACTAGTCTAGATCATTTGAAATAGCTTCGAAAGTCTTGGTTTTGGAAAGCAATATACAAAGTGAAAATACAAACTGCTAATAGGTATATTTTACGAATTTTCTCTGCAATAATATCAATGATATTTCGTTCATCTAACTTGTTGATTTAGTTTACAATGGACTTACAATGTACTAAAACGTAATTTATTTCGTGATGTTAAATGTGATTTCTCTTTTGTTCCACCCAGTTAGTATGCTTATAGATGAGTTAAGATTGCCGATGTACACATTCCTAAATTCAAAATTTCCCAAAAACTATATTCGTAATCCAGTAAAGAGTCCCTAAAAGCTTTGCACACGGTTAGTTAGAACGTAAGTCTCTTTCCTTGGTCTTTCTTATGCGTGGGAGTGTATTGGAATGTCTGTGATATCCGATTCATTGTTTAAAATGTACAGAACAAACTGCGAAGATGATTATCATTGTTACAGTTTTAATACAAAAGACATGTGCATTGGAATGCCAATCCGAGTCTTGTTTATATTTTCCGAAAATTTACAACAAAATGTGAATTACTTGTTTTCTTGACGTGTTGTTCATGGTACAGGTCCACATACACGTGTGTGCTCTGCATAGTAAAGTATTTACCCGGTTTTGTTAAGTAAATAAGCTGGGCAGATAGACTCATTTGCAGTTTGGTTAAACTACAGAATTTGAACAGAAACATCTGTAAGTTAAGCAATTTTTATTGTAAACGAGTAATTTTCTGTACCCATATATCCAGTTTAATGAATTATCGCAGGAACACTGTTATTTTATTTACTGAACTTAAGGAAAAATAATGATTTCAGTATTAAGGCGATGTGTGTAATATGAATGTGTTATCTGTTATGTATGAACCTTTTGGTATTACTTTTATGACGATTTATGTAACTTTACTATTTTGAGAAATAAATCTAAATTTGACAAAATGTGCACAGTTTTATTGTCTTGCCTTAGCTGTCCGATACTTTTTCTCGAAAGTGGTGCAAAGTTTCAAACATATTTGGAATGCACGTACGTATGTCGTAATAATGTTCCTTCATTTTAAACGCCTCACTTGATAATTGCAAACAGACTTGAAGTGACACCATACTTTTTCGGGGAACTTACCTGTAAATTTGGTAAAACCAATGTGTGCTTTCGTTATTTTTATACCAATATTTATGCTCGTATGCCTAATTAGACAAACAAAAATAAATTTGGAAAAACTTTGATCGCATATGTCGTTTCTGCTGCAACGCACTTGTTTAACAAACAACACAGTTCGAACTATTACATGTATTTGTTACCGGAATTATTCTGATAACTGCAGGTTTTGCAAGTGTACAACAACAATTCTTGTCAAACGTACTAATAAACTAATAAAACGATACAACTTCCAGTTGGTTTCCTCACTAACGAATATGTCCATGGATGACATGGTAGCATTATACACGCTCAATAACGATAAAACCGCTCTAAAATTGAAAGTGTGGCTTGTGCAACTGCTTACGTCTACAGTCAATATTAACCTACAAAAACACAGCACCATCAAAGTAGAAAACTGCACTTGAGCCTCTGCAATCTTACATTGTGTGGGGTTGCTAATAGGCAGTGTTCATGGGCACATAGTTAATCACAGAGCCTTCATAGTTAACATATACAGTGCATCTTTATTTCATTAGAAATTAACAAACTTGACACACTGTCGTCTACACGGAATTTTTTTAAGCCCAAATGCGGTACTAAACATGTATTGTGTGTATCACAGAAACAGTTGTTCAAATACTTTTTAACTGATGAAAACAGTATCGTGCATATGTTAAATTTAACAGGCTTTCAGATCATGAAGATACGAATACAACCATCACAATTAACAACGTCTAAAAATGTTTGCAACACAAAATATACAAATGGCATTTTGCTGCAAAACAATGGGACATTCTTGGATAAACATACCACCGCCCAAAGCAAATGGTTAACTGATGTCAATGGTGCAAGAGTATTAACTGCAAACTACATGTAGTTATAGTAAGTGACAAGGAAAGTTTTCACGCAGCTTTTTTCTTCAATGCAAAGTCACCTTGTGAGATTTATTGTACGCCCCATATAACCTCTATGAAGTAGTCTTCTCACTTGTATAGCAAATTCTACGGCATATTTTTTTAATACGTAGTGTTTTTAATATATCATCCAATTCCACGGTCATGTTTCATCTCATAACAATAGCACCGTCCCTCTATTAAACAACAACAAGGAAGTTGTAGAAAAAGCAACCCGATTTACAGGAGAATATAAACTACCCAAATCCTCCATATGCAGGAAGTATCCACTACGATCTTGTGCTGCAACATCTATTGCATGTTTAACTGATCTGTACTCACAAACTTCCTTTGATAGAGCACCTGCATATTTGCTGTGTGCCAAACATTCTTTTTCTCAACATATTTGGTACTCACTTTGTGCAAAAGATGAAATTCAGCTATGCATCAGACTTATCTGTTCCTTGGAATTGCTAAGCCCACAAGTATTCCGAATCTTTTGTTGTCCTATGTAGGTTTATACCACGTTACACGTTATGTCTGTACATTTCCGAAGGTACCATGCGGAGGTCTATAAAGTTTTGGAATGGATAGCATCTGTAGGCTGTTAAAAGCATACTTTCTCTGACCACAATTCTTCAATGTGTTTTCCCTCCGAACTCCCTCACTGCAGAAAAGGAGGCTTAATAATCAGATCTATACATATTTACATGTCTATTTTAAAATCAAGCACTCATTCATACCTATATTATTAACACTGCCTTAGGAGACATCCAATTGTCAACTTTGATATTTAGCTACTGGATACTGTAATAAATGCTACAATTGTCGTTTAGTGCTATTCTTTTAGAGTTACTTGTGGTGTAACTGCCGATATTGAAATATACATACAAAGATCACTTGATTGAAATATTCGGTATGTCCCAAACACTTACAAGATATATTATTATGAAATTACATGCAATACATACCTTCTCATGCAGTCGAGTGCATGTAGGAAAACATCTGCACTGAGATCATGCTTTTTCTGTAATAGCTGTGCCTGTTCTAATGTTGCTCCCATGGCTGTTCTATCTTTGCCGCTTTTACAATTTGTAAATCGTATTCCTTTCAAACGCCTACAAGCCTAAAGGAAATATTACACGTGATTTAGTAAAAATACTTTATGGCGATTCACGGATATTGATGGCCAAAATGTATGCGGTCAAAAGTAACGAGTCTAAAACGAAAAATTCGGATCAGAAATGTTACCTCTGCAGCCATGAATAGTACATCCACATTTTTACCCTTCTTTGAAATCACATTCACATGCAAATTACGTAACAACAAGTCCATGGGCAAACCTCCCTTTTCTGTTATTTCTGAAAACAAAATCAAATAAACAAGAAATACATAAAATCTGTTGTTTCTTAACCCATTAAGATTCATAGGCATATTCATAATTAAATTTGCAATTCCTACCTGGCTGGCCAATTACTTCACAATATGTTTTACAATATGCACTAAACCGTTGGAAATTTTCTAAGTTCACGTGTTCTTGCGTGGATGTGTCGCCAAATCTGCAAAAAGACAAATAAATTATTAAGGATTGGACAGGAATACTAACGTTTAGTCGCAGAATTTCTTTTGCATTTGAGTGAATAGTTAAGTGTTAAAAGTTTCTGAAGTACCTCTCTGCAAAGGTAGCTTGTTCGTTTATTCCAATGTTGAACATGACAGCTGTAACTTTAACTGTCTGACCTCTCTGTAGCTCCTTTGGCAATAACTGAAACATTGATTCTGGAATCGGTACTTCTATAACATAACCAGTTCTGGAATTGGAAAGTGAATAATAATAGCTATTTGTGCGTCTGCTGTATGTGGTCTGCCACATACGAATCACCAATTGTGCCCAAAATAATCTTTATGTCAAAATTATGCAATTCTGTTTTATTTTGTTGTATTTCACAACAATGTTGAGGTCGACTCTATTCAGTAGATACATGATTATGAGTCTGCAAATTTGTCCCAGATTCCTCTGACAACTTATAACCAAACCAAAACCTTGATCTTGATGGACCTGAACTTCGACGTGCGGTCTGTTCCTATCATTTACAGTGTCAACAGTGTGACATGGTGGCGGTGGGGGGGGGGGGGGGGTTGTTTCCTTATTTCTGCTCCGAATGCTCTAAAATATGCACGTCTAAGGTCAGAAAATCAAAGTTGGAATTTTAGATGACATACAAACCTGACCGACACACGACCAAATCAAATCTTGGGGGGTGGGGCAGGGAAGGGGGGTTCTGATGGCAATGACCCTGATCACACTGTCTGATTGCTATGCTTTTGCACGCCGAGGTATAAAAGATGTACCGTTACCAATTGATAGATGCACAAGAAAATGTTAGAGACAAACAAGAGAAAAGGACTTGTACACAAGGTCTTTGGTAGTTGTACTTGAAATATTTTTCAGAAAACTTAATATTAATAGGTTAATAAATCCTACAAATCATTCCACGTACTTGTAACATTTTCATACAACATTGGTGACGGTGCTTATGTACGCACCTTCATGCTTTTGGCATGCTGGTCAGTGAATGATACATACAGCGTAATACACTCCCACAAGAATTAACGATATTAACTTTCTGTGAGGAAATCAGAGACATGCTAAGAAGTACCAAAACATACCTGTAGTAATCAGAATACAACCCATCTTTGAGAAGGCTTAAGATACAACATGAACTCCCAATTAGTGATACACGAAGAATTATTCATTGCACTATTTTTCACCAGTCAGAAAAATCACCGACAAATTATTCCTTATTTTGCAAGAAGACGTTTACGATTTTTACAGACAGTGAAATATGAGTTGCCAGAATGGTAGAAAAATTAATATAAATAGTAAAAATACCTACCTATTTCCAGAGATCTCGGGTATAGCTGTGTCGGCATCATTTGCGCTGATGACTAGTTTGAATGAAACATGATCTAAGTCAGCAACACCGACGGCCATATCTTCTAACATTGCCATCTCATCGCTGTGACAGCTGAGAAAACTCTCAAACTGCATTAGTACACCTATCTGTGCTAGTTGCTTCAAGTATAATTGGTCGGTAATATGACTCCTAAGCTGTGTAATGAATCCCGTAACTGCCGATGTCAGCTGAAACGGTTTAAGATAAGATGGTGATGTTACTGTCAAAGAATCCCTTGGCCGAAACTTGGATATGACGTCCGAAAATACTGTACATGTATCTACTAAATGGTTACTTACTGCCTGAGAAAACACCACATCTCTTCTGTATTTAATTGTGTGCAATAGCGCAACATTCTGACTAGAATCCTGCAAAATCAATTATGCACATTCAAATGTATTTCTTCAATCTGCTTTGTTATAAATATGAAATGGTCCAAGAAAGGAAGTACAGTGAAACCCTTTTGGACGGATCTCGATTTTGCAAGGACACCATGCCTTTCACGGGCATTTGAGCTCAAAATTGACCAAAATCTAATGTAATTCACCGATACTATGCCATGCACAGTTCCAAGACACCAAGTTGAAACAAATTGGCAGACATTCACACCTTAATATTGACCAAAAATTCTATGTTTGCATATCATTAGACATCATCGCTAGTGTCTCTGCCAATAATTACCCATGAGTAAAAGTTGGTAAAATTACTTTTGAGACATTTCATATTATTTGTATGCCTAATTAAATCTTTGACTGTGTTTGGCATAGTGTACTCGAATCCATTTTGATTATTGAGCATTGTGGAAATAACATGGCTATCATATAAACCCCTTTTGTAAGGACACCATGCTATTCCCGGGCATTTCAGTCAAAAATTCTTAGTGTCTTTGTAAAAGGGTTCAACTGTAGCAACTTAGTTGGTAACAATAGTGACGAAAACAAATATACATACCTCTAATGTTATAAGAGTAAGCGATGCTTTAGCTTTCGCCGCTGTAACTTCTGCACAACTCTTGAGTTTAATGACTAGTGGTGACAGTTCTTCAAGCCAGTGAGCTCCTTCTCCTTTGGCTTTTTGAACCAACTCTTCAACTTTCGATAAGACACAAACAACTGCTGCCTCCGTGTTTAGTCGTGTAAGTTCCTGAATTACGAAAGAAATAGCATATATCTTGTCATGCATGTAGAAGACACAAGTGTCATGGGTTATTAATCAGACATGTGTCGATGTGTAGGATTTTAATAGTCGAACTTAAACCGTTATAATATCCACAGAATATATAAGTTAAATGCATCACAAAAAACCGAGAACATGTGATGTTGAGCAAAAGTACTTACCCATGGTTCCTCTGTTGGACTTTTGATAAAATCAGTGCCACTCCACTTCCACGTTTTTTCTGGGGAAGGTTGCATGGGTACCTCCTTCCCCACAGTGAGGTACCCCTCAGGATCAGAGTAAGGGCGGCTCTGTCCTAACTGTTGCTGTTGATCTTTTTTGGCTTCTATGAATCTTTTGACTCCCTCTTCCACAAGTGGACTTTCACAAACTGATATAAGCTGCCTTGCCTGAATAATGCAAATGTTGCCAAAGTGAAATGTACAATCAAATGAAGATTTTGGTCTGCACAAATGCATTTCTTTGAGAAAAGATCACTTAAAATGCTACCTTATCCTGTAGTGTAGTCATAGCAGATTGTAATTCGCCTGTATCACCTTGTACTGCTGCTCTGCATAATGCATCACAGCTGTTGTGTACGTGATCTCGTAATACCACTATCTGATTCAAAACTTCGTTAACCTGTCAGATGATATACATTGTTTGTATGTGTTTGTATGATGAAAACACAACACTTGGTATCTGCACTGTATTAATCTTAATACTCTTTCATGCACGATATAGTGAGGGAAACAATTAGGTGTTCTTACACAACCATTAAGATTTGTCTCACTGTTACTACTCAAACAGAAGGTTTTGTCAATTGAACTTTCAGTAGGGGAATTTTTAGTCACATGTAAAATCAGTCATTGGCGGATCTAAGGGGGGGGGCGCCCCCCCCCCCCCATGGGCCAAAATTTTTTCCTTTTCACGCAATTTTGGGGGGTTTTTGCACTAGAATCGGGTAAAGATTGGGGAGCAAAGGTTGGCGCCCCCCCCCCACGAGAAATCCTGGATCCGCCACTGTCAGTAGATTGATTTTTGTTCTGAAAATTATTAATTTAGCAGTATGGAGAGAAAGGTACACTCAATCTAAACAGTTAGAGAGTAGATGGGGAAGAATTGTGAACAATAAAAGTGATACAGGACTTTTATTTACTTAGTTTGTCACTGTTACCACAATTCGATTGTAAAATGTTATCAATACGAATCTCACCTTTTCCAATCTACTCTTGCTGTCTACACTTGGATCTTTGACCTGCTTCATTAGTCGCCTTAAACCCCCGTGTCTGAATTTTTGTGCAAAGGCAGTAAAAGCACCGACAGTAATGATGTCATAAAAACTAGCTGCATGAAATAAAAAATAGATCCACATGGACCTGAGCTCATTTGGCGTTATCAAAAAGACAGACGAAATAGGTTACAATATAGCTCATGGATGAAAAAGTATCTTCGGATCAAATCTCAACAATGTGATTTGTGAAAAACACATATGGCTGCAAAGCTAGAAATATAGGTGGCATCAATATAATTTTTACCAGCAATAAAGAGGGTATGTAGACTGCACATAAGACTGCCAAATATGAAGTCTGTGTCATCAACTGTGTGTCCAGGAGTAAGGTCCAAAGAAAAAAAACAAATATGGCTGCCAATTGGAAACACAATTTTTACTAGGCTTTGAGATAGGACATAGGTACATATGTGTGTATGATATGAAGTCTCTATGATCAATAGTGTGCTCAGGGCGAGTGTGGACAGACAACGCCAACAAGGACAATGACAACAACAACGACAACAACGACGACGGACGACGGATAATTCATGATTCTGAAGGCTCTTTGGCAATTATGCCAAATGAGCCAAAAACCTAACATTAAGTTTAGATTTGTATACAGAAAGGAATGCTATTCATATTCATGAAACACACTCGTCACAGATATTCTTTTACCACACATGTAAACGACAATGAACAACTTACAAGTCTCTTCACTTTCATTGCTGACCCATAACCTTTGTAAATGTAAATTAACTGGAGCAAATTCCACTTCCTTGTGACCCTTCTTCACACTTGGTTTAAATGGAGGTCCTGTGGGTATCACAGAAAATAAAATGAATAAGAATATTTGATATGTAAATAAATAAAAGCTGTTCGGTTGAATTCATGCATGTTACATGAGAATATTCCACTGATACGAAGTATTGTTATTTTCCGCCTGGAAACGACATAATTCAACTTTTTCTCTGCATTTTATGATCGTTTACCAGCATGCCTGTAGGCAAAGCAGTATTTCATTTCATGTATGATATTTTACGGCACTTCTAAAGGCTGGTTTACACCTTTTACAATCTACATGTACATGTACTGTATTTACCCGAATTGAGGCACCAATGCCGTGGCCAAATATTGATGGGATGTTTTATTTAAATATCAAAAAATCAAATTAAACTGTGAATAAACGTGAAATTTATGCTAAAATTGACTTAATTGACAAAAAAGAAAACACTAATTTTGTCTCAAAAAGAGGGAAGTGCCTCACATTGACAGGGTGCCCCAATTTAGGTAAATTATAGGGTATTCAATTTAAAGGAACTGTCATAACAAGATATTTTTCTGAGTCGTTGTTACATGCTAATCAAGCCTCAGATTTAGTTATTAACAGTTGATAGCTCAAGAGTTACATCTTACATTTACATTACCTTTATACGAAGTAATATAGCGTGCATGCTGCATATACATAGTGACCGTGCTCATATAAAAATCCATGAGTTCTCGGCGTGTTACATCCCACACCCCAGTAAGCTAAGTATTAGAAAGAAGAGTAAGTATGGATAGTACTTGCAGTAAAACTTGCTTTGAAAAACGAGTAAGATTAAATTCGGGCGTCCTCACAAAGCAAGTTGTACTGATATCTGTATCACAGCAGGTAGTAAATGGTATTGTCTAATAATTACTATTAATTAGTATTAGATGGGGTTTAAGCTTATCGTCTAATTTAGTACTGTATCTATATCTGCATTTCACTGTTTACTTGACACTCAAACCACAACAATTTTGGAGATGTTTTCAAAATATTACAGAGAAATACAGATCTTAGCCACAAGCATTAAATATTATAATTATTTCACGTGAGTACACCTTCCTATTAGTTAATGTTTAACTAGTTCAATATTATGTTTGAGTGATATTAGTTGTGCAAATAGAGAATTATGGTGTACCCTTGTTATGACATAAGTACATTATCATTATTAAAAGTATTTCTCTTAGAATTATTATAAGAGTATAAATAACTACAGCTCCAAATCATTTTGCTTTGAAACCTTTATAGCTTAGAAAATGTCTGTATGATACAGCATAGTGGCTAAGCAAGTCTCTCGTTTGAGACAAAGAGGTTCGTTTCTTTTGATCTTTTCCTTTGTTTAACTGAAATAATAAATATCTTTATTGTAAGTTTAAAGAATTCTAAACGACAGCAAGGAATAAAATACTTGGGAGTTTAGAAATGTTCATGTAAACAAAGATGAATTTAAAAACAACGGTAAAACATGGTCTTACATCCCTATTTCCTTCAAACGGATCATGGCTATGCAGCACAAGTGTGTACAACACGATATTATCCATGTTGTATTATCAATTCGTTCCATTAACCGTATGCAATAATTCAGAACAATTCCATTTTCCAATAATTAGAGTACAC
>JBCAUI010538682.1:0-10931 GCA_038406195.1 Haplosyllis anthogorgicola
CCGAGATACAAACCAAACTGCCTGCAATCTTCGTCCGTGTGTCTAAGCCGGGTCCCTACGGGCCCGGCTTAATGATGATACAGTATTTAGTTTATCAGCTGTGTACATGTGTATTGTGTGTGAACTATAAAAAGGCCCATTTCTAAGAAATGGTACCACCCCGTTTTAGTGTGAATGTGGAACAGTGTTGGGAACTAAACTTGTATAGGTTCCGTGTGCCATATACTAGAGCATTTTATACATAGGACTAATCAAGGGGTAATTTTAAATTACACCTTCATATTGTTTTATAAAAATACATTTTTATGTGTACATATCATCTTACTTAATGTTTAATTGAATTATAATTTTGGACTAGCAATTAAAAGAAATACTTTAAAAACAATAGATTACACTATCAATTTTTCCTAAAGGTATCAAATTATTTATAAACCCAAATTATAAAACCCCTTAAAAGTCCTAAAGATGAACTACATGTTATAAAGGTGAAGAGAAGTGTACAACAACGAAACAGGAAGAATAGGACTCGGAAAATATCATAACGTTTCTGGGAATGACTTGTCTATCAGACCGACTGATTTTTTGTTGACATTTCTCTTTAACTAAAGGCAAGCGAAAAATACAGGATACTTTCAACAATGCTGATGACCAGGCTGCGAGGCTTTTGTTTGAAGTGTTCGTACTACAAAATATTTGCAAGTGTCACTGAAATACACAACATCCTATTTCAAGTTCCCAATATTGTTATGTATTTAATTCCAAGTGTTTTAAAGGAAGGGATTTCCCCTTTTTAAAAGGGGCAACCCCTCATTGTTGGACTGTGTTATTGAGAAGTGCTGATTTTTCATTACCATTTTATTTTTCATCTTCATCTTCCCGAAATTGTTTTGTTTTCGTTAAACTGTAATTCTTAACCCTTTTCAGGTCGACCATAATCCATATCAGATTTCATCCGTATCATTTCATAGAATCATTTTCAATCGCGCATAAATTTGTAAAATGTCTCATTCATTGTTTGTACACAGATATTACTTACTGTTGCATACATATATATATATATATATAATATATATATCTGTTTTTCCCTACGATATACGGCCGTATTTGTAAATAGTTTTAACTTATTAGCACTTGTTACAATTTTTTTACAATAAACTGTAAATAACAAAGACAAGTTGTCTTCGTAAAGAAAACGATCAAAATAAGATTCAGTAATAGAATGCGATAATAATAATTAATATAAATCTTTTGATAATAATGATAAAATACCAAACAATAAAAAAAAATGTGGGGGGAGGTGGCAATTGTTATGCCAATTTATTTGTGTCAAATAAGGCCTTTTTTAATCATTTGGATTACATTGCACCAACAGGATTTTGAAAGTGCGGCGATCGGAAAAAATTGAAGTTGACCCCTAAAAAGCCAAACTGTTAAAAAAGAAAAATAAAATTACGAATTTTTGGATCGACTTCCAACGGATAAACTTTTAATGGCTTTGATGCCACTGTATTTTGCCATGTATGTTTTATTTACCACATAATCTTTTATTGAAATCCGGTGGGTAATGTAATCCAAACAATTAAACAAAAGAACCAAACTAATGAGGTTTCAAAATTTGGCTTATGGGCGACACCACGTATCGCTTAGTTTTGTCGAAATATGAATAGTAGGGGGAAATCAATTTTTATTTCACACTGGTATTCGGCCAACCAGATCCTAATGATTTTCCGAATCCAAAACAAGCGAGCAGTCACGATCCAAAAGAAGTGGAAATTTGCCATGACATAGTGTTTGATACGAGAAGATCCCACATGTTCTATCAAAAGAAATAAAAGTAAAATTATCTTCCAGGAAGCTGACCCGAAAATTTACTTCCACTTCTATGTTAGGAAATTAGGGATGACGAATAATGATCTTGGGGTTTTCTCAAGTTTAATTGAATTAAATTAGCTGTGGCATTGAAGTGAAAAAAAACCCTGCTAGGTTAGCACTTGAGTTGTTAGTGATTTGACTTGTTCTTAGCAATTTTGGGGTATTTTAGTTGTTTACAATCCAGGGATATTCTTTTCATTTAGTCTTATACATTTACCAGAGTAATGTTTCCTTTGCCTGTAGACATATAACATGCATTATTCGGAGCATAAAATAGGCAACATACGATAGTACGTTTAGGTGGAAGATACAAAGACGATGTAATTAAAACTTCTTGGAGAATCCACTTGCGCAAAGTTCGCTAAGGTCAAATCTAAGGTCTTTTTCTATAAATGGTTTAAAATTCAAAATCAAGAAAGTCGGGCAATTCGTTAGAACCATATAGGTGCAGTTATCCTTTTCCGATTTAGTTAGAGCATAAAAGGCATAATTGACATCAGACGCTCTTACGGCGGACAACTAAAAAGTTTCTGGAATTGTAGAAAATTATCTAACTCGTAAAACAAATGAGGACGAAAAGGCCACAACTATGTGTAGAGCTCACTCATGCAAAAGTATTTTATGCATGAGAGGAAGTAGGTATTATAAAGTACTGATAATACAGTGAGTCTCAGTATTAATTGTATAGTTACCAAAGATATTATGTATAACGTAGGCGCATTGCCAAAGTCATAGACACCAAACAATAAGATTGAAGATAAGGAAATTGAAATACTTTTGTAAAGACCGCATTGTAAATGCCTATCTTTTAACCACGTTAATATTTGACAAAGAATGTCCAACTTAGATATTAAGTAGGGATTTGAGGAAAAGTTTACAGTTTCTAGGTACATGTGCGGTATGGCTTACAACTTTAATGGAGGAAGAACCGCAAGAATGCATTGTGTATCTACATAACGTAGACAAAGGACCGAAAGTGCCTAGACATGAGGGGTCAGGAGTCAGCTGTACATTAGTTGAAATTAGCAATATAAGGAAAAGCTAATAGGTACAATGACAAAGTTGGTTAACATGGTATCTGAACAAGAGACCACAAAAATGGTTGTTTATCTTAGTTTCAGAAGAGATTTCCTTTCGGTGGTTTCATTCTAAGACTTTCCACTTCCTGCATTGAAAGTGGTATTTCGGAAATTGGTCTTTGTGCTTCGAGTAGGGACATGGTGCTAAGTGTGTGTGTGGTCAGATACTAATCATCAGATCCGTGGTGGTCATTATGATCTTCCCACAAATGTCTCCGAGGTGCTGCCTTAAGTGACACGGACTAAATTAACCTTTGTTGCATATGTGTGACCAGGATACTATTTTACTATTTAACGAATTAGACAGTACCCAAATTCCATGTTTTGGATTGATGATCGTCCGATGTCATCATTGAAAATTTACATAAATTTAACATATTTTGCGATGCTAGTCCAGGGCATTGCTCAGTTTTAATTGCTATTATAAGAAAATACCAAATGCACTAGAAGACTAATTGCGTTGTGGACAGTAATGAAATACATGTACACGTAATTTAAGATAGTACCATATTCTTCTTTCGCTAAGTATTTAATAATCTGTTTTTGGTTACGAGTTGCGCACTAATAATATGTTCAGTTGTCAACGTTTTTAAACGGCCGTATGATTTAAATTTTTGTGTGCCACACTTCCACTTTCCTTATTGTGTGGAAGTAACAAATGCATTTGAAAGAGAAAGTAAACATTATGTTGTTGATAAATTTTACAGTTAGGTTTTTATTTTGTGGGCGAGTAGCCTGTTGTGTGCTTTGTACTGATAGGGACAGGGCAGTTCAATGTATGTATATTATTTGCAAATATTGATAAGCGTTACAAGTTTAGTTTGAGAAGTTAAGAATATTTAAACAATTGAACTTTCTTTGTAGGGACACTTCCAGGTAAATGCATGAACTTCAGTACAATCGTTGTTATATCATCCAAAGTTCACCTTTTGGTTAAGGAAATAGCACATGGGCTGATGACAGACATATGAACTTAAAATTCTCCTTTTGCAAATGAACACGCCAGTTTAGATAGAAATGCCAGGAATACTAGTTCAGTCTTGTCAGTTCTAAATTCATTACTGATGAAACTGTCGCATCTAAAGTACACAGACCTAGGGTATGTCATCACTGCATACCACCGCCACGAATCTTAGGCAATGACATAAAAAGCTCCATGTGGCCACATTGGCGGATCTAGGGGGGGGCGCGGGAGGCGCCCCCCCCCCCCTACGGGACAAAATTTTTTCGTTTTCACGAAGTTTTTGGGGACTTTTGCGATAAAATCGGGTAAAAAGTGGGGAAAAATTTGGGGCCCCCAAAGTTGGTGGCCCCCCCCCCACGAGAAATCCTGGATCCGCAAATGGGCCATATACAGAATACAAAGAACCACGCATGGTCTAAGGTCCACAATTACACCAAACGTTTATCTAGGACATTTAATGTTGCCTTATAAGTCTTCAGCAAAAGTGTTTATTGCCTAATCACCATGTAATCATAGCACTTGGTCCTACCCAGAAACAGCTAAAGGAAAGTAATGAGGTAACGTTATGTACTTCAAGGATGATGACAATCATTGTACACAGAACACACAACAAAAACCATTTGGAAATCCCAACATCAGGATTTTCTCTGAGTCACATGGTCTGATGCCTACTATTGATTGGTTGACAGTCACAGTATATGAGGACTGAACGGTACACAGGTTTCATTCAAGTCAAAACCAATACACAGGGATGGATGTAGTATTGGAATTAACTTTGAAAAGTTATAATGGAGTATTTTACCTGGCATCACCTGAGAGAATAACATGATGGATAAACCGTGAAAAAGAAAACTATTAGGTGAGTTCATTATTCAATATTTTGAGTCTTTAAATAAACAGCCTACACATTTAACTGCCATCACATATTTGCAAGTCTAGCCAGCTTGACTCTTTAATGGCCGTGGTGGCATTTTAATTAATGGTCTTAAAATAAAATAAAATGAAATAAAACAATTTAGCTTATATAGTTCATATATAGCCATACAATTACAAGTTTTGCCAGCTTGACTCCTTAATGGCCATGGCTTTATATGGACTTGACAAAATTTGCATTATTAATTATTATTTTGACAAACCAATATAGTTTTTTTAAAATAAATTCACTCGTATTTAAAATGAGACCACAAAATGTACAAGTCTAGCCAGCTTGACTCTTTAATGGCCTTGTGATCTCATTAAAATACAATGCATAATTGTTTGTATCATCAGGGAGGAGTTTTACCGTTGTGTTTGCAGACTTATTCTCAGCAATAGCCCAGCTGGATTCCTTTTCGGGCCGCAAACATTAACTTTTAATTTTTGTCCCTTGGATAAATTCGGTAAATATCATGATGTCGGAATTAATTCTTTATTATTTTTTTGCTAATTCTTGATTATTTTTTGATAATTACAGTTTATCACCGAAACCAAGGATGATGCAAACCTCGTGACTTTTGCATTTTGCAATGACGCAGGTTTCTCGATGGGCTTACCATGTATGATCTTACTTCAGTATAGTGCAGCCCAGTTAAATCTGGTAAGTTGAATAAATGCCATATATCTAGCAGTGACGTAAAACAGAAGCTAAATTGCAACAATTATGATTTTATTATGCAATTTAAAGCTAGATAGACTAGACCACTGCATAGACCACTTATTTACGTTTTTGTATCCATATAGATATACCACAAATTAGCAATAAGTTTAAGAGGAAAGTTATTAGATTATTGTAAATTAACAATTGTTTGATTATTCACAATTACAATAAATTTAAAACAAACTAACATATTGCAAGTACAGATCACTGCAAGGTACAAAAACATTTTGCGTTTGACTTTGTGTACTAAACGATGGTTTCTGTTTGTTTATTTGTACAGAGTCTGCTGTGTCGTGACAACACTGGGAGGTCACAAAAAGACTAAGTCTAAGGAACAATCAAGGGCAAGAGACATTTTGTTGAACCAAGATAAACAAATGTGTTCACAGAGTAAGACTCGGTTCTCAAGTGGTGACATCTGCAGCTTTAAACGCCTCAATTTATTTGGGACAATTTTAGGACAATTGAATTCTAGGACAATTTAGGAACAACTTAAATGTATAATAAAGAAACGCATCGCTAGACTTAAACTACAACTATTTCAATTTCAATTTGTTTAGAACTATAAATGTTATTTTTTTATGTTTTCAATATTTGTCATAAATGGGTGTGCTTCTTGTTAATGACAAATTCCATTTCGTAAATATTGTTTATGGAAAAATGCCTCCATTTATATTTTGTTTCCTAACGATATAGAATAATCATGAAATATATGATTTATGTTTTAGTTTTTCTAAATAAATGTCAATACCGTCAGAAGTCTTATCATTTTTATTACCATTTTAATTCAATAATTAATTAAACTCAAGAAACAGATTATGCAATGTAAAATGAAAACGTTCCTACATTATAGTTTCAAAGGATGAAATTTTCATTAATTTTGCAACATTTAAACTCCACTCCGTGTTTTTGCTCGCCGGAAGTACAACAACGTGAGGTTCTTTTAATAATTTTTTTTCTCCTAAGTCAATAAATATTCATAAAAAACCCCAAATCTGCACAATTCATACACTTAGGAAGGCTGAGTAACATACCAGTGAAAATAAAAATAATAGGCAGTTAGTAATAAACATAAACAGTGTACATGTAAGGTAGCAGCTTTCATTGCGCGCATACACAACCGTTTTTCACGTATGACAGGATAACAGAGGAAGATAATGTTACGAACTTACGAACATCATCAATTTAAGTATATATCAAGTGACTAAACTTCGGAGAGACCGGGATATCTCATTTTTGCATTCGAATATTGTGCTAAGCTTATCATCCTACAAAATAGATCGCTAAACGTATCTTAAATTTAGTCTGGAAAAAAGAACGAAAAGACAAATGAGAAGAAACTTCAGTATTCATTTGCATTTCACATTATTCATTCACAGTTGGAACTTTTTTGGAACAGAACAGACATGTATTACAGATATAAATCTAATTGCTACGAGTGCACAGAGGCAACCTGTTGTTTTTCCCCTCTTAGTTTCCCGCTCCTTTGTTTCTTCAAGGTCGACAAGACAAAAGTCTTTGTCAAAGAGACAAGGTCAGTGTGAAAAGTTAAAAGACGGGAAAGAAGTGAAAAGAAATCGAATTAATAGTGGGCACGTGTTTCAAGATTTTTGATAGTAAGAATATTATCCTCCTTTCTTGTAAATAATAAATTGGTATGCAAACATCCAGCATGACATAAAAAAATCCAAAATATACGATGAGTCGTATTTTGATCATAAGAATGGAATTTTTATGTATACAATAGTGTTTCATGCTGTGTTTTAATTGCATATCGCACAGGTGAATTTTTTAATTGATTGTGATCTTGAATAAATTATACTTCACCTATAAGAATATGGTTAAATTATGCAATTGTTCGTGACATAATTGATCATCGTGATAAATTTAATACTTGACCCTTGTTTTAAAATTCCGCACCAGTGTAGACCTAGTCATAGACACAAATAATCATGATGTTCGATCAGGCAGTAAATAAACTTTTTGGAAAAACAAAAAGAAAAACCCACAAGACACGAGGGGAGCGTGCAATGATCAATATTTTGTCTCCTTGATGGTAACACAACCACCTTATCCTCCTGCACTCTCATTGGCTGATTGGTTTCATATAAATTGTACATGCCTGAAGTAGGATCATTCATTCATGGGATGTCAACTGACAAGTATGTACAGGCATGGTGACATTTTAACATGGAGTACTCTGAGTCGTCATCATATAGGTAACATTGCCAATTAAACACTTTGATTTTTCTTCACGTTGCAATCATATTAGAATTTGCGAGTCTAGCCAGCTTGCTTTGTTAATGGCATATGATTGTACACTTGAATTTAGAAATTAATTAGATCTGCACTTGTTTATTTTTCTTCACAGTAAAAAAGTTCTAGTGAAACCACTAATTTGACAAGTTTAGCCAGCTTGATTCCTTAATGGCCTGTGGTTTCATGAGAACTGCATAAAATTAAATTTAATTATGATTAGGCATGCAAAATAAAAACTAAAGAATATTTATCAAATTATTTATTAAAAATTTAAACATCTACTCAAAAGAAAATAAGATATAAGTTAGGTAGAGATGGGAAAAATATACTAAATGTTCTGGTTAAATTAAATTGCTTTCTGTATAACAACTGAAATGGATTATTTTATATTCAAGTTATAAACATTTGACAAGTCTAGCCAGCTGCCAGTTGGATTCTTTAATCGCTGTTTGTAACTGAAAAATAAGATAATCCACATCTTTATTGGTCTCTTTGTTTTATTTAGGCATACAGAGTCAATTTGTGATTAGACAAAAAAATCACAGTCTGAATTTCAGTCTAGTCAAATTTTGGTACAGTAAGTTGATATTTTCCCACCTGTAGGCCTCATAAGCAGTTTGCAGATAAAAACTGAAACAATCATGTGACAGTCTGTCTCTCAATTTGCAGAAATCAGAACCGCGTGATATGTATTTGGGATTTACCCGGAGTGAAATGTTGCATAAGTAAGGTGCAATGCCTGAAACAGGTATTTTACATGAATGGCGTTCGACGTAAAATTTCTTCTAAATTTCTGCAAAATGAATGGGATTGGCCCAGGGGGTTAAAGCGTAACAAATAACAGTGAGCTTCTGAGGAGAAAATTGTTTTTAACACTGATATCTTTGAAGGAATCACTGATGGAATATTTATACGTTTAGCCAGCCTGACCTCTTAATGGCTTGTGATAAACTTGTGATAAATCTTTATAGTTTGTTGAATAAATTCTTCTCTTGTAGTATTATTCGAACAATTAATCTCATTCTGATTTGTGTATTCACTGAAGAAGTACATGTAAGTACTTTTTAAGTAATCACAGATGTCTCTTCAGCTTGTGTTTGTTTATTTTCTTAGTATTAATGAACAAAAAGGTTTGAACAACAAATATTAGAAGTGTATATTATGTTTTGTTAAATAGTAGTTCAGATGTTAAATAACAAATAGAACAAAAACCCAATTTTCAGAAGGTGACACATTGCTGCTGCGTGTGACTTGTCAATGGGTTGACGATGAACTTCCTTGTAAAGCAGCTCCTGAAATGCCTATCAGTTGGGAAACGTGCACAACAAAAGAGAGAATAAAAAAAATACAAGCTCTGCTTTTCATGTGGTATTGTACCAAAACTGATAGAAATTTCATCCTCTGTATTGACAACTTCTTACTATTACTCGAGTTATCTAAAATTAATTATGCTTTTGAAAAAAAATTTAAAAAAAACATTTTGGTGATTTTCCCGAGAGAACTTTGAGGTAAAGTTATTAAATTTCGTAAACCTTTTGATCACATTTCGTAAAATATATTTCTGACCCCACAAGCTGGCGCACGAGGTAGGTGGTTTTCAAATACACATTTTGGCCTCACAGGCAGTTGGTGCTCTAGGTATGTGGTCAGAAGGAAAAATATTGTGTGGTCGCGACATTTTCCTTCAGAGACCTCCAGTACAAATGCACACCACATGTTGTGGCCGCACACGCACTTAGTATGTGGTCAAAAAAGAAAAAAAACAACAACAAAAAACAAAAGGATACGGTGATGGAGCGATGAGAGGACTACAAAATGGTGGGTTTTTTTTGTAACGAATTTGGACTGCCCAGTCTGCTTAATTGCTTTGTTTCATGTGCTATTGTTCCAAAACTGGTAGAAATTTCATCCTCTGAAAAAGAAACTGCCATCAATTTTGGAACGAGTTTCCTGCTGTGCTTTTATGCACTGCTAACGCACAGCGTCGATTTTCTTTTTGTCTTCAAACTTCCTGCGATATTTCAAGACCTGGTTCTGTTGTCATGTACCCAGCGTGACACCGAACTTGTCTGGTAAAATTGCATATGCAGTAATTGTATCAGAAGTTTAACACGGTACCTTATGTCCACAATTAATACTATTTTTGTGAACTGCTAATTGGCTGTAGATAGAACAATGCGAATTCATGATGTGGGTCTTCTTAAACTCCCAAGATGAAAAGTACGTACTAAGTGTTAATGGCTTAAATTGTAAAGTGTAATGGTAAATGGTAAAGTGTTAATGGGTGTCTTCCACACTCAGAGTTTCCGCGATGCCATTTTAATTCCTGCCGAGACTTCGTGTATATTCAGTGATGCTAAAAATACTATTTTTTCCACTGGTAAAAATAGTATTTTTAGCATCATTGAATATAAATTTAGTAAGTTACTAAATTTAGTCCCTTTCAAGTCTCTATCATTAGTAATGCGCTAGATATAGTAAATTTTCCCTGCCCAATCTGTCAAATTTATCTGATTTATCTGCCCAGGCAGGTGAAACACACAAGGAAAAAAACCATTGTTTAGGATTTGATCTGATTGTGAATAGATTCTTGCCCGTTTCAAACTTGCAATTATGTATTTTGGCATTAAAGTTAATAAAAGTGTAGCTTTGCACAAAAAACGTATTCATTTGTGTTGTACTTTTTACACCTCTGAAAGACAAAATGACTGCTTATAATTTTTAACAATGCTAAACTTTTTCAATTCATACTTTCATTTCTCCCCTATTTCTAAAACGTTTATGGAACAACAAGAATATCACCAGTTCCCTTTCTATGCAGATCATAAAATTTCTATTAATTTTATTTCAATAGAATTTCAATAACCGCGCATCAAATTCAATTGACATTCAGTTGTTGCGGGACGTTAAACATTGATAGTAATATGATCTGGAATACAGGCGTTCAATGACAAATCGCTTGGTAATTCCTCACTTAGCCTGCGTCATTACCAATTAGATTGTTTCTTACAACCATGCAAACAAACGTACCAGTTCAGGCCCGGATCCAGGATTTCCCGTGGGGGGGGGGGGGGGGCGCTCCCCCAAAATTTTTTAAAAAACCCCTAAAAAGGGGGGAAAA
>JBCAUI010538693.1:0-23432 GCA_038406195.1 Haplosyllis anthogorgicola
GTAGTTGGGGCAAAGTTAAGGGTGACATCATATATCGATATTTCGACCAACTTTCCCCGCTTATATCGATTCCGCTTATATCAATATCCCGCTTATATCGATATTTTTTTCCGCGCCAAAAATATCGATATAAGCGGGGACGAGTGTACATGATTTGCATATTTTACTCAAACTTTCGTATTAAAGTCATGCTCGGTCAACAAATAAAAAGTAGGTTTTGCCAGCCTTGTTTTGACAGGCTGATTAACTACTATCATCATTGATACAAGCTTTGTCAAGTTTCAGCAAAATATTATTTTGAGGATTTATTTATTTCTGTTCTTTAGAATTTTCTGTATGAAAGGTTTAAACTTATTTCAGTTTAATATTTTTGTGTTTGTATTCATTAAATTGTGCTAAATAAACAGTGTAATGGGACAAATAAAATTTTATTTACATACAAATTAGTCGGCTAGATAATATCTTTTTGAAATGTGACAAAGCTATTCTGACTCTCAGCTTTTTTGCCAGTATAATAGTTTTGACAATGACAAGATAAGCCGTTTTGCGCATAAGGCGCAACTTACCATTGGCAGATATGAGGGTGGAAGAAAAAATTGAAGCACACCGCTCCTATGGCTCGAAGGAGTTGCGAAGCCCCCTCCAACGAGAAATTCTGATTCCTCCCCTGCTTACTATAAAGTATTGTGCAGTAACTAATCTAAAACACTTACCAAATGATGATAAATCCGTTAACAGACTGTGTTGGATATAGATAGATCTATTATGCTCATTAGAAGCCCTTTTTAAATTTTTGAACAGTCCACCCTATTTTGGAACCAATCATACATATATTTCCATATCTATACATTATTTTGGAGACAATATCTCCTAATTACTTACTCTAATGTTCTCTACGACGCAGGTCATGGCAACTGATGTTAAGTATACACATAAAACTACTCAGAGACGCTTGTCAATAAAATAAACTAACGGAAACGGCATGATCACATTACTACATACTCCTACATTTTGACACACATTGACAACATAATTAAAGCAGAAAATAATTCAAGAAAAGATATCAAGGTGTGTCTTGATTTTCAGCCTAAGTGCAACGGTTTTGACAAGACGCTTTAATATATTATTAGCAAAGTCGCAAAATTCAATACCAAGTACAGATCTCCATGTAATACGAATATACCGCCATGATATGGAAAAAGAACAAAATAAACCATCGTCTCAGGGGTTAACGAGAGATGAATCTACGGTGCACAGAGCCTCATGCCGTATTTACCAAGAATTTTCCAACACTAAAACTAAAATACACTGTATTCCCCCCTCTAGAAAGTGTCTAAAATGATCTGAAATGCCTTGACTCTGCTCTGGCTTGACTCTGGTCCCAGAAAACTGTAATGGCTGCCCAGAAAACAACCCATTAATCTCATCGATACAGAGAGCCTCAGCCCTCTATCGGGCATGAGCCTCAATAAAGAATACGAGAGAAGGAAACATGAGTATGAACGAGAAGAGTCCTGTCGATTGTAATACTTTTACGTGTCAAAACCAGAATGGTAGATCCTAAATAATTCGTCTGATTAATTCCAAAATGATTCAAAAGTTCACAGCATTGCATTTTCAAGTCTTGAATTTCTTTCAATTTTGGGACGCCAGAGAACAAAAGAAGTTCTATCCTGTGCTATTGATGCGTGGAATTCTGTTGTTCGACAGCTGCTGGGATGACGCAACTGTAGATGTTTTCCCTTCATCCTAAGTTATTGACATTACGTGGGTCTCCAAATATTCAGCACCCAAATAAATTTAACCGCTTTTTGTAACATTCATTATTCAGCGCTGCTCCAAATAGAGGTCTAGAAATATTTTTTACATTTTTGTAATTACCTTTATGTTTAAAGTGTACTCTGAAGTCTGTGTGATCATGTCATTTTTGTCCTCATAAGAAGTATATACAGTTTACTTATCACTTATGATTGTAATAAGAACTGATAACACAATTCTTAACAATAACATTTCTAGTAATCATCGACCTGGTCAAAAATAAACTGAGCGATATTGTTTATTTGACCTGTGTTGCAATATGTTAAGAAATCACTACTTTTACATTTAGCTCGTTTTCATAAACAGACTAACATAAACACTAACATAAACGGCACTTTTTAGCTTTAAGATACTTTCCTTTATTCTCCACTCCTAAATTCTTGACACACTTGGTGAAATTAAATAAATCGAGAACGTATATTTTCTTTCTCCCAACAGCATTGCAAAAGTAAGCAAATGAAATATGTGTTGCCATTTGCAATAAAACAAGGAATTACACGGATTTTGGTTTCACCGGAGGATGCATTCCCCCCCCCCCCATCCCCACCCCCCCCCCCCAAATCCCGAAAAAAATGCCAAAATAACATTTCCTGAAAGGGCCCTCGGACCAACGCCGCTCCCTGGATCCACCCAATGTTACTACCACTGATATTTTCCACATCGAAGAAAAACTAACAACATTGGGTTCTTTTAAATTTTTAATACCGCATGCGGACATCTGAATCTCAGTAGGCAGAAGGGAACAATTAGGAAATTTAAAGTACAAACTCTTATTCTTATTTATATTTTATTTCATACTAAGTTTGGTAAAAATGTAAACAAAGGGGGGTTATTTTTCTCCTTAACAACATATTAAACTTATTGCTCCATAATTTATTGCTTGTTTCGTGTTGATTCATTGTATCTTCTGTCAAACCATCAGCTTGTTGTCAAAAAGTTGATTTTTTCTTAAATAATAAACCCTGGTTAATAGTGCTTACCTCAATTGTTTGCCACTGCCTGTTGTTCAATAATATTGATCCAAATCAGAATAATTGTTTCTTGCGAATACTATTCTGCTAAATTTTCAACTCCACGTCTTCGTTTCTTCTGACCACAGACTCGAAGCTTTCGATCTTAGTCTTGTTATTTCGTCATCACAGAACTATCGAAAGGACATAACTGTCCGAAGTGCATTTACACGTAAGTGACTAATGTATGCAAGATAAAAAGTTCTAGGGCCTTTTAAGGTGATAAGTCTTATCAACATATTTCTTACGGACAGACAAGTGGAAATGATCAACTAATTTTGGGGTTAATGCACGGAAAGATTTTTCAAATATTTTTGTGCAACACCAACTTAACAATGTTGGTCAATAATATCTTGCGCATTATGATTAGAGAGAGACAGACAGACAGACAGACAGACAGACAGACAGATAGCTTGGGTATGTTTACGTATTTATGTTCATAGGCTCATAAGCATGTACATTCTAAAGAGTATGTATATCTTTAGGCGTAAAAAGTCTAACCAAAGATGGCGTTATTGTCCGCCCTCCAAATTGCCTTGAGGTTTGAATTTTCTAACAAAGTGAAGATTATTATCCGTTTTTCTCAGAGTAAAGGGACATGTGGATCTGGCTTCAAAATCACAAATATTTCAATCACTCCCGTTTAAACCTTATGACCATCATTCATAGGTGATCACAGACAATTGTGTAAGTCATAATAATACTCAAATAAAAGTGAAGTAGCCCATTGAGAAGATAAGGCACATTTGGAGCAATAATTGATAAGATTATAACATTAAGACTAAGTTTTGGAGTGAAATTTAGAGTTTGTTATTTTTTGGAGCAGTGTTGTTACATGGTCATAAACAAAAATGTTCATTCATTCAAGGAATGTCCACACATAAGCGTTTATTTATAAGTGTGAATCATCATTGAAACACGTGTGTCTCAGTCCCCCTGGGAAGAACTACCAAATACGGTAAACGCTAATTTTCTTATGATTTACAGTATTGCTTTTGTTCTCTGAAATATTCAAGTACAAATCCAACAACGCTGACCAAAGTTAGTGCACTAACTGATTTAAAGGAAATACTATTTTGGCATGTATGCCATGTGCAGTATAATTACTGAAATTGAATCAGTAATTAATCCACATATTAAGAATGGTAGTCTTTAAATTAGTAAGTCTACAGAATTTTATATCAATGGCATATCATAAATAGTAGATAATCAGAAATGGTAATGGATATAGCTCCAGCCTAAATAGCTAATAATTAGGTGAATTAGGTGGACATTGAATTTGGAAACGCCTCTATCACGTGTACATGGGCAGTGAAAACAAAGACAGCACTAAAGGATGATCAGACTGTCTTGAAGATCAATGTGCCTCTGATAAATCTTTACGCACTCTTTCATTGAAATACTATTGAAATTGTAGCGCTCCTCTTCTTGTCTCCGGTAATCTGCTTCCGGTCACAATGGGAACACTTCAATTCATGTTCAATGGTTTTTATTGTGGGAATTAAACGATAAGGAGGGATTGTGAGCCAAGACGTTGAGTGTCTAATCTTTGACTTCTCCTTTGGTCAAGTAATAATTCACTTAGATAAAAAAACAATAAATGGAGCCAACGTTTAAAAGTAGTTGAATCACCCCCTCCTTGTTGAAAGGTTTTCCATAATCATCAGATCAAAAAATCATCGTAGAGACCTTATCAAAAGTTTACCATTACCTTAGCATTAGCTCAGCATGAAATTCAATTGTTGAGGGCAAAACTTTATTTAGTAATTTCATGATCTGTCACCTGTCTTTAACGAACGTGATCGATAACAGAATCCTTGGATTTTATCTGGTGCAAAGTTTAGAATCAATACTTTTTTAACACATGTGTTATCTCAAAAAACACACTTTTTCAGTCAGACCTCCACTCTCCCGCCTCTATCAATAGTTCCTTTATTGCCATCAATGAATTCAAATTTCTTTCAGTCGACAATACATACTATCGCATAATTTAGCCACGAAATTGCGCTTCATTCCTTTCCCTTTCCGACAGCTGTTGTATTCCAGCATTTTGTTTTCTGAATAAATCAACCTACCGTATTTTTTCGCCGTGTTTTGCTCAGAGCGATCAAGATCAGATAAGTTTTACGACAGTCTCTTTCATCATGTAAAACTTGATGGTATCTTTAGCACATGATTTTGTGGTCCCTATTAATGTCCTAAAATTGTCCTCATACAAGTTATGATGTGCATAATTCTTCTGGTGAGATGTCGCTGGGAATAAGTTGCAAAATGACATTCGGTTTTTCACATTAAGGATCCATTTGATTTGTTTGCATTTTTGGATATGCGGATTTTTCATCACTTTACAAACTAATCAACTAATTTAACATTGCCAAAGCTATATCACATGTGACCTATTTACAAATTACTATCATAGAAATAATCAGTATTTGAAAATATGCAAACAAACCGTCCAAATTCTGAATTTTCTCCCAGCTCCTGAAATTCCTATCATTTTGGAAACGCACGGAACAAAAGGGAGAACAAAGGAATTCCACGCGGTGCTTTTCATGTGCTATTGTTCATAAAATGATAGCTATGTCATCTTCTGTACATTTGTGAAACAAACAGTCGCTTTGGTTTGAAGCCAAACATTCTTGATTTGCATTATTCACTAGATTTTCTATATTTTGTAAACATTAGAGATTTTTCCAAATTATTTTTCCTTCCTTTTTAGGCTAATTAGGTTTATTTAATATCTATAATATTGAAAATAAATAATTTCTTGAATCCTAACTGGTTTTTGTACATTTCAAAATGTTCATAACTAACAAATTATTGATATTCTTTACATCAGCAGATACCAATTAATTGTATGCTTACCACAATCAGTTACAGTGAAACCTTAAAAAATTACATAAATAACTAGAAATAGGTAATGAAATGAGACAGTTTCATCCTGCTTAATTGGCCTAATTAGGCAGATTAGGCAGGACATGAATTAGGAAAAACCTCGATTGAGTCTATTTGGTCTTAATTTAGATGTGAAAAGATATCGTTAAACATAAATTGGTTATCAGAAAAAGGCAACAGGATCAATAAAATACATTTTACCTGCCAATATGATGATGCGTTACTCTAAAATTAGAGTCAGAGTGTATGTCCATGACATTATTGGTATCATCTTGACATTTGAACCATTCTGGTGACCAAAGTTTGGTGGCCAAACCAAACCAAACTTTCTGGTGACCAAACATTTTCATTTAATGCAGATGCTGATTTCGTCCCATTTTATCTCATGATTAAGTAAAAATCATCAGCTCTGTTGAAATGCCAATTATTTTGTTGATTACAAATTACAACTTTTTGTATGCACTTCATTAGCGTGGTCCAACCTTAAAAAAGAATTCTCCGGGTAAATTTGTTTATTTTGTTGAACGAACTCTTACAAACATGAAGGTTCAGATGGATAAATTGTGAAACTGTGACTTGGCTGTGACTTGTTTATGTGATATTCAAACTTTTCTTTACAAAAACGTTTGGTTTGCCTAATTAGCTTAATTAGGCAAGAAAATGAACACTATTATCAGTCATCTCACCAAAAAAAATGGTTTGATTTCTAATTTGGCCTAATTAGGCAAACAAAATAAATACGAAAAACCTTGACCTTTTTAATTGTTCATCTTACATTGCAAGACGGAATAAAAACTTAATAAAGACTTAATAAATGTTGATATCAAAACAATTGTCACACATCTTAGCCTGTTATAACAAAACAAATTCATTAAACACAGTTGTGTCAACATAGATAGATAATATTACAAACGTTTGTAAATAGGGCAAGTCTATCTCAGTTTGCAGCCTTTGATTTTCAACCAACGTTCATTCCACCAAAATCGATTATTTCTCCAAAGTCACTGAGGCGTATCCTATTAGGGACATCAACACTGCGTTTAGATATGACCTTTACTGCGGTTTAATTTTTTCATATTTCAATTTATGTATGTTTCCATAAGTGGCTGAATAATGTCTAGGGGAGTCCAGATAAATGGAAAACGAATATATTTCTTCTTGACACTCCGCTTTTTCATCACACAAACGGTCACGCACCACTTGCTTTGAGAATGTTCGATAAAAACCAGACTGTGCAAACGTTGCATTTCTCCTGGAATTTTCCGTTTTCTTCTATTGACTATATTTGTGTCACCTCAGTTTTGGTGGAAAATTCGCCTAATAATAACAATATAAATATCATATTATCACGGTAAACTTTAACAATATGAGTGACATTTAGTAGAATGATCCGAGGACCATCAAACCATGCAGTTCTATTACGTTGTTCGTAATGAAAGGGCTGGTTTGTAAATTTGGACTTGATCCATTTAAACATTAGTGACATGCTCTGATTAGATCTTTTCGCACAGTAAGGCAATTCGAGGACGTAAACCACATAAGCTTAAATTTAAAGACATTTCTCAAATAATTACAGCAGAACGACCTGTAATTGTGGATGGCAGTTCTCCAAATGAATAGGAGTTAATACTCAGCCAAGTACCCAGTGAACACAAGGAAAATGTCAGGGCGGTAAAGGTTTCTTTGGGTAACCCAAGTGAGATAATTTCATCATTTAGAACTTTACTCGTATCAGAAGAACGTAAAGATGAATGGAGACATTGAAGACAGTGAGTATTGTCCAGTTTGTTATGATGTGTATGAAGAATCAGGTGACCAGGTCCCTCGTATTCTGCCATGTAGCCACACATTGTGCCACAAGTGCATAGGGGAACTACTGCAGGGATATTCCCTCGAATGTCCGCAAGATAGACGCATTCATCTAGCACCTGGAGGTGAGAAAAGTTTCCCACAAAATAAATATATTCTGAAGCACTTACAGAATCAGAATGACAGAAAGGGAATTGATACTCAGTTTGAAATATGTTACAAACACAGAAGAGAATTAGGCTTTTATTGCAAGGAAGTCAATTGCAAGAAGGTTGTTTGTTCTGCTTGTATGGCCGAATGTCACATGAACCATAACGTGGTAAACATATTATTGGAGCAGAAGAGTATGATCGAAAAATATGTGACAGAAAATGATGCAAACGTTCTTATGGAAGAGAAGGCTAAACTGCTGACATGTATTGAATCAACTGAGAGAGAGCTGAAGTCTTATAATGATAAATTAGTTTTGCACAAACAACTAGTAGAGCACGAGTGGAGAAAGAATGTGGCAAAATTAACTTACAGGAAAGACGCAGTCATGAATACCCTCGACGAAAGGATCGTTGTAGCAAAGGAGAATCTGATCATCTTGGATGGTATCAAGAAAACTACAAATGAAAACACAACACAGAATGATATCGACATCCAAATAAAAACTATTGAAAGCATCAAAGATGACTTGAGAGAGTCAGAGACAACTGAATTGCATAAAACGTTTGAACCATTATTTGACTTGCCCAAGGAATTCAACTTTATTCAGATCAACAAACATACCGGGGCAGGTAATACTTATCAAATCAAATAATTCCATTATTTTCAAATGCAACTCTTGAAAACGACAACAAAATCCAAAATTTAAAACGACCGTTTCATGGGCCTTATTATTATGTATAATATTAGGAATAATTGTTATTTCATGATACAAACTTGTTGTGTATTGTTAGAAAATTGGTATGTTGCTACCAATCAGTAACAATTTACCCCCAAGCCCGAAGCAAACGGTACCTGTGACCCAGTAAACGAACCTCGCCCTACATCAAGGAAATAATTGTAAAAATAAGTCAAAGGTCAGTACAACATTGTTTGCGATTTTATCCATTTTCAGTGAGTCACTCTTTCCCAATGGACTACAACAGTGTTGACTCCATGCAGATTTTATCTAACGGTAATGCTGTTGTTATTGGGCAGTGTGGCGAGTTAAGTCGATTGACTCAGTACGACACAAAAGACGGGAGAGTGCTGTATAGTGAAACGTTGAGGCCCAGTCCGGACTCCTCATGCGAGACGGCACGAGGACTCGCTGAAGTGACGACGGGTGGAAAATCTTACCTGGCTGTATCATACTGGTAAGTAATAAATGTTTTTCGAAATTCATTCATTCATTTTTGCCTAGGCAAATTAGCCTAGGTTTTGTGCAGTTATAACTAGCATTAATGTCTTAAAAACTGGACTAAAACTGGTGGTTTTAAGTAACCAATTTTAGTTTGTTAATGGTATAAAATTGTTTGCCTATGAAAGCAAATTTGCCTAATATTTTAACAGAGGTGAATTTCCAGAAACCTTGAATATGTATTTCCCTGCTTTGCCGAATCAATTTTATTATCATAACATATCAAACAAAATACCAAGTCAACTCCAAAACCGTTTTATGAATATTCAGGGTAGCGGATCCAGAGAGAGTGCAGAAAACCAAATTACTGGATCCACTACTGTCCAGTCCAAGTATTTAAGGTCTCTCTGAATGGAATGGTGATAATCATGACTGATTCTATATTTTTCCGATACGAGCTAAATCTAAATCT
Source organism: Haplosyllis anthogorgicola (assembly GCA_038406195.1). NCBI lineage: Eukaryota > Metazoa > Annelida > Polychaeta > Phyllodocida > Syllidae > Haplosyllis > Haplosyllis anthogorgicola. Next base: position 9,335 of record JBCAUI010538693.1, read on the forward strand.
AAATCTACAGTTCGTCTTGGCTTGAACCAGAAACTGGAATAACACTGAAATTATTCTGTAATTCAAGGGAGAGAAAAGTATGGGATCATTTTGATCATACTTTTCTCTCTCTTGTATAAAAAAGATGAGTAAGACACAATTAATCTTACTTTTAACAAATCGAAACAGTTTCTTAAAGCGCGTTTCGTTGAATAGAATGGCGATTAACCGTGACGAGTTGTCTTCAGTCACTCGGCAATATTTTGTGTAAATCATAACGTTCAAATTTTGTACCAAGTCTTTTGTGATTTTTAGGGATGATACGAAGCTGGATTCCGGACAGCACGTAAAAGGCTGGATACACTTCTACGATAACCCCAACTTGTACAAATTGGCGTTTGGTTATACAGAAGAAAATCTCTTTCCGGGTCGCATGTGCACTGGTAAGACCCGGGACAGCTTCTTATGCGTTAATTACCCGAACGGTATCAAATGTGTTCAACATGGCTCTTCACCTGAAGCGGATGATACAAACTTCAGTGGCTTTAAATATTCAGTCTGTGACATCATTCCATATTCAGTCTGTGACATGTGTTGTTCAAAAGGCACACAAGGAAGCCTTCTAATCGTCGGTAGTGGGAACCTATCTGCTTACAACATTTCTAACTGGAGACGTGAATGGTGTGTGTCTGGTGCCATTGGGGACATGGAAAACGAGATGTATATTGGAGGAGTTACGACGGATGATCGTGGTACACTGTACGTCTGTGACTGGGCTAACTCCTGCGTGTACAAGTTCTCCACCGAAGGCGTGTTCCTTGGGTCCGTTCTTAAAGCAGGGGAATCTGGATTCGGTAAACCTTGTAGATTGAGATGGTGTCGTGCCACATCATCCCTCTTTATCGCACATAAAAAGGAGGGTCAGTTTTACATCGGTGTGTGTAAAATACATGATTTCTGTACAAATCAACACATGTAGTGATGTTTTACAGTTGGAAATAAGGTTACAGAGAGGGAAATCGGCTCCGGATTTATTCCTAGTTTCAGATTTATATGCTTTGTGGATTTCTTTATTTGGCGTAAGTGTAATGTAACATTTATCCATCACAAACTAATTAGACTATTTTACACTGAGATATATTTTAAGTATCATCTCTGTAAAGATTTGTAATATATTTTGTATTTTATGTATAATAAACAGAACATTTACAAAATATGAGTTCTTATCAAAATAAAAGAAAAAAACCCGCATAGCCCATTTGAAAATTAATCATTAATTCTTATTTTTTATGTTTGCTCAACTTCAATAACTGTCATTACTTTTCCTGAAATGTACAAGCTGTAAGTATTGATATCCTTTTCGTAATTATCCCACTGTTCATTATTCTGAGATCCTGAACTAGAAAGTTGGCGAAAGGGCCGATCGATTTTCTTATCAACTAAGCCTTTGATGACGTTTGTCCAGCTTTGTGATTGATAACTTAAAGAGTGGAAATTAACTGATATCAAATATAAAGCCGCAGTAATGAAAGGAGCTGTCAAGTATATTTGACAAAGCATGTAAATGCTGTATTAATAGCTTGTCCAAAGTAACCGCTTAAGGTCACTAAACATAGGAGACAATGCAAAACAGTTTATAATAATAGAGGGAAGGATTATACGTTCAATACCAAACAATAAGTTGAAAATGCTACTATCCGTGAATTATTACATGTAGTAGTCTAAGGTTAAACTAGGCAATGAAATCGTTTTGTTGTAAAGCTGTATTAATATCTTAGATACGGTTATACGGTTGGTATCATACATCACATATTGAAAATCTGGTCAAAAACTCTATACCCACGCCACATTTTCGTTTGCGTTATTTCAACTTTGGTTGGTTATTTTTGTCCTCCAATTGAGCATTGAGAACTCTTTTGTGATAAACAGTTAATTTACTTTAATCTTTTAATATAAGGACACTGAAGAGATTTCAGTATACAAATCTTTTAATCCTTTGAATGAAGCACCTGTTTACTGCTGTGCCAACACTGGAATTATTAAAAGAATATGATCACTAAGGAGGTGTGAATAAGAATTCAAGAAGGCCTTTAAGGATAATACATTTGAGGCCAGAGAGGTCAGGCGGAAAATCAGTAGATACATTCATGCGACTGTCTTTGAGGAGTCATTTTCAAGCAAAAAATATTTTCGTTGAAAGGACGTGAATAAGAAACTGTGCCATATTTTGGTGGACTTTGTGTAAAATAAAATCGACAGGACACCAACTGTAATGTAAAACAATGAGGACCAGCGATTATTTAATTTGGAAACTTTGGCTATTGAGATTTAAGATTTTAAGACCTAATGTTTATTTGATCAAGTGATGTGGGTATTTAAGGAACAATTGATACATACACAAGACTAAGCAAAAACAAAGATGTTGGAACGTTACAACGGGTGAATTGAAGTAAATTATAGAGTCAACAAGCCAAACGAAGGGAATAACTGATTGCTATAAAATATCGAATCACAAAATTTCAACGTTTAACAAAATTAATACAACATGGAATCTGAATCACCTTCTAGAAGAAGAAAATATTCAAATGTGAATAGAAAAAATGTGGTTATCGAGAAAAAGTATGAGACCGAAATACGACGGTACGATAAGGAAACGGCTGATATGCTTTGCGGACATCTACACAACACGATACAACTGATGAATACCATTAAACAAGTCAAAAGAAACAGTGGACAAGCTGATCCTGATGCAAAACAGGTGAGTCCTGAGAAAAATCTACGTAATCAATTGTGGAATTGTAATTCAGTTTCCAAATCGTGAAATTACTATCAAAAGTCTAAGATCCCGCAACCATTAGCCCAGCATTAGCTCAGTATGAAATTCAATTGTTGCGGGGCCTTAAACTTTTGATACTAATTTCATGATCTGCGGACAATGGAAATCCACGCCGTTCTGTTCACACAGACAGCAGCTCCGCTTGAATTTCCATTGTTACAAAATGAATAGAATTTCTTCTTTTTACTGTTGAAACAAATAAAGTTGACAAATTAATTACCGATTCCTTTAGCTGCTTGTCTGATTTCGTGAAATTTTGTAAAGTCGCTTCGTCATTTTGCATTGTTGCGTACTTTTCAGTTTTGAAAAAAAAGCAATGCCATTTGCATGTTTAATGATATGTCTTGTTCTATAATAATAACTTTATATTTCAGATACCAACACCTTCAGATACTGGAAATATCCATGATTTAGCTAGAAATGCAACTAACTGGTTTTACTGTACAAACTATACCTGCGACGATTGGGATGAACTTGCCAATAGTGATTTCTGGAGAAAGAATAAGAGACCAGTTACAGCTGATCAGAATCAAACTAAGTCAAATGCTAAAATGGATCATAAAAAAGGAGGACAAAGGAAAGTTTCCACAGACAGGCCTAAAACTGCGACGCCTCTTTTGTACCTACGCGGTCAGGAAAAGCGAACCATACCTCAACAGAACAGTAAAAACCAACGTTCTCTTGGTAAAGTAACGATCTCTTTCCAGCAAAAGAAAGATAACTCGAAGACAATCAATATCAACGGAAAGGAAAGAATTCCACTGAATATCAACAGCAAAGTATTCAAGTTGGCACATGGAATGATTAAAACGCCGAACTTAAGAAGGTTCTGTGACAGAGATAGCACAATATCAGAGGAAACAACATCCTTGACTGAGTCCGATGACGAATCCGCTAGTGCTCACCCACACCTGCTGAAACGAAGAAACAGTGGTTTCTTGTCGGCAACAGACATGCATACAGAAGCAAGGAAGGCTAGTCGAGGAAGTGAGGAAGCAACAGCCCTGTTTAGACTGGCCATAGAGAGACAGAGAAGGTTGTCAGTGGCCCCTAATGAATACTCCGATTGGGCTTTAAAACTAGGCGTTACCAATTTCAGTGACATTGGTACCAATGGTGGTACCAACGATGACAAAAGTCCAATATCTGATGAACTGTCGAACAAGGACATGTCTGATGGAAAATTTGGTTCACCAAGTAAGATATTAACAAGAACCCACGAAAATGAAAGTACCTCTGCGAGATCAGGGAATATCGATACCAAACAAAGAGAGAATCTAGTTAAAGGAAGACATAGTGAAGAGTCATTTACTCATTTGAGTAATCATAAGAATGACAATTTCACTTCTAATGTAGATGCTGAAAATGAATATATTAATAAAGTTACGGGTCTTAGTACTATTTCTGCTTTACCCAAAATTGACACTGCTTCCACTTCAGCAAAATCAGCTGTTAGAAAAATAGAAGAGAATAAAACACATGTACAGTCAGATGGAAGACAAAGTGACAAACAAAGCGTAAAAAGACCAGAAATTGCTGGTATGAAAACCGCAAAGGAGAAAATATCGGCATTCACGCGAAGTGAAAGTAAAACTGACCTAAATAAGAGAGAGGATAGTCAAATTGAAGCAACAAAATCAAGAAGACCTGGTGTTACTGTAAGCCCAAAAATACGCTCAAACATTGTGCCATTGGCTCATAGTTCTACACAAGCTTTGTGTCAAAACGTTTCTGTTTCTACTCTTAACGAGACGCGGAAAATAGAAGAGGAAACAGATATTTTCAGTTCTGATAACGAAGATGAGAGTGTTGAAGACACACCACGAGATAAAGCAAACAAAAGTAAAGAGAATGGCAAAGAAACTGATCAAGAAACGGATATGAAGAAAGAATTGGAACTTGTAGACAGAAGACTTCAGGTTTCTTCATTTGACACGAAAAAGTTTGCTCCGAAGTCTTACGTGAAACCTCATTTAAGATACAAAACGGAAAGGATGTATTTGTTAAGGAGAAAAAATTTGCTGCACAGGCAGATAGCTCTGGCTTCACAAGACGGTGGCCAATCTGGAACTACATTACCGTGGCCAGACCAAAGGCTCGGCTTGCAGGCAAGTCACAACATTGTACACTTTATAACAGTTTTGTAGACTTGTTATTATCATCAGTTATTACAGACAAAAATTTACACAATAATTGTTATCTTGTAACCTGTGAAGGGATGATTAGTACAGTAGAACGTGTCTTTTTGCGACACTTTTCACTGCATACAATGTGTTAAAATGTTTAAATGACCCTTTCTTGGGCGACACCCAGCCTTTTACGACACTTTTTGAATGGAAAAGTTCGGCGTCGCTCAAGACAAATTCTACTGTACTGTGTCATTTGCGAAAGATTTTACGTCTAAAGAGTGCAAAAAACAGCCTAACCTGAATCACCTGTTTAATAGTGGGTTGTCTCAAAAATTAAGTAGACTGTGCGTTCGCGTACAAACAGGCAACTTGCTGAAAATACTTCGGTGACTTCTTCAGCATGACCATTATGTACCAAAGTGTCTTTTCGGGTGAAACGGATATTCTTGCAGTAAGCATGTATGGACGACTAATTTTTTTTATTTCATATTCATTTCAGAATCGGGTTGTTTCAAGTAACAGACACTGGAGACAGAGAGAACTCAACAAACTAATTAACAGTAACACAACACAACAACATGTGAACAAGAGAAACAGCATGGATGCAGTGCCCCGAGAAAGAATTGAACAATTCTTACAGAAAGTTAATCAGTTTATTGCAAAAGAAAGAAACCCGGCGTTATTTATCTAGCTTTTTTTGGGACAGCAGTATTTCATGTTGTGTTTTCGCCTCCGTTGTAATATTCGTGAAAACGTGTAACACGACAGTATTTTCCAAAAAATGTTCAAATGTTCTTATCATATCTGGAGAAAATGCGTTTCGGTTTTATAAATATATACAGTAGAACCTGCTTTAACAAGCCACTGCTTTGTGCTGCCACTTGGCATTTACGGTCAATATGTAGTTTTCTTCTTGTAGATAAATCATTAATATCGTAACTGTTTTGGCCACCTGTCGTTGACGGCCAATTTACAACATCAGCAAAGGTGGCCTTACAAAGCAGGTTCTACTAGCACACGGATGTCAAAGAAGAATGTGGTGACAATTTTAAAATGGAGTACAATATTAGACTACCGGTCTGGTTTTACTTTCATTGATTTTTTTCGTTTTAGCAAAATTTCGAAAGTAATCAAAAATGATCAAGTTACCTTGTTTACAAAAAATAATAAACAATTTATGTTGGATAACATAATGACTATTTATTCCTGTTTATAGATAATAGTAAGTGACGTAGTTATAATAATATTCTGGTATACGTATAAACTTATTCACTTAACGGTAAAAATAAACTAATAACTTACTGAGTTTATCTACAACAGAGATATGTAAATACATCATTGTATGTAGCAGTGAGCCCCCAGAAGAAAACCCGTACAAGTATGTTAGCCTTTAATCGCAGAGCAACAATGGACGCAAACCTTTCTACATTGTAATAGACCATATTAAACAAAAAGGAATAAATCTTGAAATAAAGTCATGCTTTATTAAATGATCTTTGACACAACGCAGAAACATTTGCATGCAATATATTTTCATTCTTGATTATTTCCCATTTTAAATTTAACAAAAACGCACGTTTTTTTCTCAAAAACTAGTCACGAGAATGTCATGTTTAATTTGCAGCTACACGTTAGTTTCAGTATAATGGGAGATCAATTGACGTTTTACCCATAACAGGAAAGTAGCTCAGAAGTTATTTATAGGATTGTGGAGCAACTTCCAATCAGAACACACCAATAAGAATGTATTGCTTACAGCTTACTCAAGCCGTGCATTTCCCATGAACTTTTTGTACTATTTACATAAACTTTATTTTCCCAAGTCACTATCCAAATCTTTCAATTTTAACAATCGAATCTCCAGGATTCTTGTACCACCTCACCTTGAGTTTACATGTGTATTATTTTGATAGTTCTTAGCTACAATGCAATATGTGGCAAGAAAAAATACATTGTACTTTTAAAACTATATTATTAAAGCAATACCAGTAACGTACAGACTGTCATTGTCATTAATTAACTCAAATGAACAAGTTGTAACTAATTTCAAATGTGATATATGTGTAAGCTAACAATACCTTACCAAGCTAGGCAAATAACCAAGTGCAATCTGAAAAGCAACTAAACTGTAATAACTAAACTGAAACATTTTAAGTATCAAGAAATGAATATTTAAATTTACACAATTTCTCATTGTTAATTAAACTAAGGTTCCAAAATAAGCCAGGTAGACGTTACATATTCAAATCTGAAAATGGTAAGTCACTTCTTCTTAGCCTTTTTAAAGAAGATTAATATGACTAGAAACTATGCATAAATAAAACAAAAAAACTGACTAGAACTACAGTAACATATATGGGAAACTAGCCTTTGCAATAGCAGTTCAACTTTCTATTGGCAAACTAAAAGACTTGATGTCGAGGTAATTTAAAATATCCCAAAGAGCCTGGGAAGTAGTGGGAGCTAAAAGTGCCTGTTCTTTTATCCTAAACGTATATTTGCACCAGTAAATAAACAGTTCAAAATAAATTTCATACAACTTAAAACTGTCTTGAAAACACAATATCAGAAGTTCACAGGAAATCTGAGGGTGCATAGGATGCAGGCCCCTTCAAATAATCTGAATTCTTTCGTTTTGTAATGCCGTCCTGGACGCACAAGTCTGGATCTGCCACCCATCATTCAAACTACAGCGGTTGTTTAAATATACACTTGTATGTGCGTGATTTTGATTTTTAGTAATTTAGTACGAGATTCTAATAGACACTACTGTATCCTAGCAACTGAGACATCTATTTCCTGTAGCAACAACTAAACATGTAAAATATAAATGTACAAATATTATGGACAAAATGGTTAATAGAAATGTTCATCCCAGATTATGACCACACGATTTCAAATTTAAAATTAAGAACCAAAAATGTCAATAATAAACCAACTGTCTGGTACACATGCATATAAACAAAAACTAATTGTCAATCACTATCTGGGCATTTCCATATTGAAGTAACATAGGCAATTACATTTGTTTAATATAAACGTTTCTAATAACACACAGTTATTCATGGAATAAGTTTCATATGATAAGTACATTATGGAACGAAGAATACAATTTTAACACATTAACTGTGTAAGGTTTGCAGCCACCTTAACTTCAGTTTTCCCGACTTTCTCGAGTAACGAAATATATACAGCAAACAGTTTAACAGCGTAATTTGAGGGAATAGCTTTTTATGGAAAAGGCGGATGTTTTCCGAATCAATTTATTATTTGGGATTTTTGTTTCTTTTTTTTTTTTTTTTTTTTTTGATTTTCAGGTTTTAACATCTGAATTCCTATCACCTTCATGCTTTCAAAAAAATACTTTAATGTTCATTATTTTCGTTTGCTATTCCGCTAAATCACACGCACGTCACACTGGGACAAATATCACAATAATATGTATGAGGATATCTTGGATTAAAAACAATTTACATTTTGCCAAATCTGGTATTCTTATGTGCACAAAAACTGGACAAACATTCACGTTTATGTATGACTTACCTTATAAATGTAACGGTCGTGAATATAATGCGTTTAAATACAAGTACATGTACAATGAATAAAGTCAAACTTTGATTACATAAGTATAAACTTGATGTTAGTTATTTTTACCCAACAGTACTATAACATATACTCCTGTAGCTATCATACATAAGCTGAAAACTATAGGCATAAATATTTTGATTGTAGTTGGTTGTTTTGCATTGACAATATTCTAATGACGTTATTATTAATACTGTGTTAGCATTTTATCTACTGACTTTGACTTCATTGCTTCATAACACTCAGCAGTCCATGTTATGTCGTTAAGTACGAGTTTGTAGCCAGAATTGCCATAAATATCTTCTAAATGATGAACAAATGTTTAAAACGTCTTAACTGGTGCAAAAATTTGTTAGAACTAAATGAAACAGGAATTTTATCTTGTTCACCACACAAAATAATGCCAATAATATGTACTTCGTGAAGAAGTAGCCGTTACATTTGTCAAACTTGTGCATTCGGATTTGCAATGGTTCATACTTTACAAGATATATGGCAAAATTTATTCTGCAGAATAATGTATACGAAATTCACTTTTCATGTAACTCATCCCACATGTTGATTTGACATATCAGTATCTGATTGCGTTGAAAACATTGATGCCATATTACATTGCGATTAATGTTATGGCAACCGCCACTAGTCACCATGGTTACCGTAATTAGCAACAAATATAATCGCTATGGATTCTTTTACAATATTTACAATTATAATTGTGTTCGACAACACGTTTGACGATGTCTACACATTGAGCTAGGTGTGATATTGACCAGATTATCTTGTAATATTGTTATCCTCATCATTTTCACTAGAAATTCGGGAATTGTCTGTTTTTACCATTTTTACCTTGTTTGGTTTCACTTTGAGATCATTTAAGTTTTCGTCTACTACCAGTCTATTGAAGAATTAGTAGATTAGAAATAACTATTTCAAGTTAAAAATGACTCTTAATTGTATATTTGTCATGAGCTAATAAATTGTTTTCATTAAAAATTACATTTTGTAATTTTAAGGGAACGCAAAAGATTCTAGACATAATGCAGTACAATATCATTTTCGTAATATTAAATTCTTTTTGCGTACATGCAAGCAATCTTACTGCAGTTCTACTGCATTTACAAATTATGTTACTTTGTGCTATTTAGCACTATAAATTTGTTTTATCTCCGGAGATATTTTTTCGGAATTTTTCATGTACGCATCTGAATTCTTTCTAATTTATCATTCTTTCGCTCCTTTGACTACATTAAACAGGTTCACGCCAGGCACTAAACAAAAGCTAATTTACAGTGATAAATATTACAGAAATTAATCTTCAGATATACACTATTTTAACACTTTACATCACATTCTTGACGTTGGCTTCACCCAATATTAATGTTAATTAAGAAGCATTATTATCACTACAATATGAATATATAACCTTTTTTTTTTAATCATTTAGATTACATTGCACTGGCAGGATTTTCAAAGTCCGGCGATCGGAAAAAAATAAAAATAAAAATTTAACTTGGCCCCTAGAAAGCTAAACTGTTTAAAAATCTCAACAAAATTGAGATTTTTACTGATCGACTTCCAACAGATCATGTCCGTGACAATTGTTTTTTGCCCTGTACAACATGTTTCAGCTCCCATTTGAGTTTGTTTTTTTTTTGAAATCCCGATTTCAAAGTGCGGCAGGAAATGTAATCCAAACAATTAAATAAAAAAAAGCCTAATGGTACCTACGATTAAATGGTTTGTGATGGCGGACATAATTGTCATTGCCCGAGTGGGGATGTAGAGTCGTACACTTTGTGCAGGTCTACGCGCAGTTCACTCTTCTCACAGTATTCTTTTCGTGCTATCATAATTTCCTTTATCAGACTGTGAGCTAGTAGTATGGCGAATAACTGCAATAAATGTATGTTTGTTTTTTTATTATTGTAGGAAGGTTATTTGTAAGAAAGAGGTATTCCTTCTCATTGAGAACGAAATACAACACTTCTACGAAAATTGGCAGTCTTGAATTGTAGCACATTCCCTCCAAGAAGAATACATTGAGTTTTGCTTTGATTACTCCAGTGCACTTCTTCTTTAAATATTACAGACGTTATTCATTCATTTGCTACGACATTCATGTACTAACCTCTATGAATCCCACGCCAAATGCAATTAATCCTATAATTATTAGATTGTCCTTAAATATAATCATCAGAGGTTCGATGCAGCCACGTACATTGATTGTGTGAGCTGCATACTGCTCCTAAAATGGAAACAAAAATGTATGAAGACACTGTTTATAGATACAAATTTCACCACAATGTTCTCGAGAAAACACATCTATGATTCTTCATTACGCACGACTCTGAAATAAATATGTCAAAGTATGAATAATAACTGTAACAACACTTGACTCAGAATTAAAGTTTAAAGTTTGTGTATATTTCCTCCAGGTTTTCGAAGGCCTTTATTCTATGCTGATCAATTTCAAACGTTTGTTTATACGTACCCCTTCTATTCTGGTTTGATAACCACAGTGCACGTTAGATGGTACCCTGCAACAGGAAGACGGTACTCCACATCTGCAAGTAAAATACAAGGCATTACATTATGAGCTTTGCATTCAGTTTTAATATTCACAGATATAAAGTGTTAACTACACAGCAGTGAAGAAAGTTGTATAAAAGCAGTACCTGTCTTGTGCTGGGGAAGAACAATTGTAGTAAATATTCTGCTCCCAATCGTTATAGTCTTTGGTTCCACAACACATCAACTACAAAATAAAATTATTCTGTAATATTCGACAAAGACCATGTAACATTTTCAAGTACACGTGTGTGCATTCATGACATTTTGACTTGGAATCCCACTGTGCATGATAAACTATGTCTAAATTCTCACATCTTTCCTTCATTTCTTTTGTATTTTTTTAATAAGATCATCCACGTTGCAACCACGGATCAATGGAATAGAACTTTTTCTAAACAATAAAATTAACGTTATTGTGACAACACATCAATTAGTATACCTTGCTTTGAATGTAGTCTATAGCAACATGAAGGTCGTGGTTGTCTTGATAGTGTACCATGGCAGCGTTGAGGTAGACGGTGAGTGTGTCTTGAATGTGGTCCATCAGGATGAAGGCGAGAACTCCGGCAATCACCTCAACGATGAACACCACAGCGATCACCACGCAAAACTGTAACAGAAGAATATAATGCAAAGTGTTTTGTTTGTTTGTTTGGTTTTTTTTTGTTTGGTTCTGTCACACTACCGTCTCTAGAGCAAGTTGTAACCACTTTCCTAGGGATACTGGCACCTCTGTTTATTAAGCCAAAAATCTATTGAATACGATTTAATACGGATTATAATTTAATTCATATGGTATTCAATATTGCTAAGTACTTCGTTATTATCAACAGCACTGAATACAGTTCGTTTAAACGTAATACATATCAGTTGTAAGTCTGTTTGAACTGTTTGAAAATGTTATGACAGAGCACGTCCACAAGTTAAAACAACGGGAAGTCTTACACTTACACATTTGAGAAGACAAATATTTTCTCGTATTGATCCGAAGCATCCGAAGATGCTGATAAAGAACATGACACATCCGACGATAATAAGGAAAATCGCAGGATCCACTGCCAGATTGTCAAAAGAGCCAAAGCGGGTACGTTCCAGACGTGCCCATGACCCTATGGCCACAAGTATGACCCCACCAACCTGCAACGTAAAGAACAAGAAAATTAAATTCTAACATGTTTTCATTATTTGCCTCTAATGCCTTACACAGTAGAACCTGCTTTAACGGCACCTGTTTCGTATATCATACCTTTTACCGCACTTTTGTTCCAAAGCAAATTCTCAGTACGACATAAATATGTCTACCTTTTACGACATTTTAATCTCAACAAGTTTAGCTGCCACTCGAGAGTTCTAATCCCGGCTGATGCATGTGAGAGGAGCCCAGCCAGCCATGCCATATGCACAAGGTGGTAGGCAGGCATTGCACCAGGTGCGACCCTTGGGATCACTGCACACAAGCAAGTAAGAGTGCAGGCGAGAGATCCACCCTGGATTTAAAACCCATGGGGATGATCACACTAAGTCCAAAACAGGGGTAATCAGTGGCTCCACAAATGGACCCTGGTCCAACAAAAACTTAAACAAAAAAAAAAACAACAAAAAACAAAAAAACAAACAAAAAACCCCCAGTTAAGCTGCCACTCAAAACAGGTTCCACTCCAGTTTCTCTTGACATATTTTTCATTAGTATGGCATGCATGTACCTACCTTTTACGTCATTTTAATCTTTAACAAGTTAAGCTGCCGCTCAAAACAGGTTGCACTCCAGTTTCTCTTGATATTTCTTATAAATACATTTGCCACTTACCCATACAAAGAAGTTGATGGTGAAGAGGCAGTATTTGATCCAGAATGAACACTGGCAGCACCGAGCACAGAGGTAATCAGACCAACTAATATTGCTCCCACCACTCCGCGAGTCCTGGTCGGAACTCTCTGAGGTGTCGCATAGCTTCTGGTCTGAGCCAGTGCAGGACGGCGTCATACCCTCAACTGTGAAAAAAAAAGAAATGTTTTAAAACATCGAAATCAAAATACACCTTGGCCTTCATAGTGACCATTACCCCAACTAGGTCATTAAATACATCAATAAATACGGCTGAGTACCATTGGAATAAATCACTATTATGCATGCAACTATTATGACGGAAAATAATCTTCTTACCTGTTGTGCTGCTCTTGCCAGACTGACTATCATAGTCAGTTCTCCAGTTGACTTGGGTATTCATTGGTTTATATTCGACACGCATTTGTATTCATCCTGCACTTCCAACATCAAAATCCCTAAATCTATTGCACCGTTTTGAGTATTTACATGTTCTGTTTCGTCTGCCACTTCTACATTCTAAATAATTATAAATTATACTCTTTGATTACCAGCCATTTATAACTCGCTTTAAAACTGAAATTACCGGAAAACTAAACTGATTTGTCCAGGTCTACTTTTTCACATGTAAACTTCCTTTTTATCTGGAAAAGGAAGGCAACAATTAACGGGATTTCCAGATTTATTATCGCAAAACAAAGTTGGACACTGAATCTGAACTATAAATGCTAAAACTGGCATTAATGTTAGATTGTTACATCTTGTCTAGATCATGAGTAATTCAGCAATCTATTGCCCACAAATCCAGACTTCAATTTGTTTACCTTGTTGAAAAATCAATATCAGTAAAATTGTTGTTTACATGATAAAAGCTCAACAATCCTATGTGTAGGAAATCTAGATAGTTTATGTATAATCTTTCCCTATAAATGGACATGCAATATTACGTGGAAGATCAGTTATTTACCTTTTAATTTCTTCTACATTTTCAAATGTCAAATTTGTAAATCTTGTATTATCGCTCACTACCTGGTACCCGAGCAAGTGCACGAACGGAGCAGTTCGTAAGAACATGGCGGAAAAATTAAACGATAAGATACACGAATTGCCCATTTATGCAAATTAATTGGGTCAAAGGTCACCTGGAGGCAAATGCTAGTTTTGAGGGTTTTT
>JBCAUI010538694.1:0-10930 GCA_038406195.1 Haplosyllis anthogorgicola
GCACCTTTGATGAGACTGCATGTATTTTTGTACCAGAGTTAATAAACTATATACGAAGTCTAAAGACTCTCATTCTAGTCTTTTTACACTACCTACTTGCCACCTTCCCAGAAATAGTTAATAATCCAGACACCCTAATTTGATGTCAGACTCTGTACCTTCTTAAATAGATATAGATTACTTACAAATGTGACATTTATCTCTCAATCTTTGGTTCATACAGGAAATGGCACGGTGTGATCAAATAGCCATTAACAACAGAGAGTTGGAAGAATGGAGGCAGAAAAGTGAGATGCTCCTGTATGCAATGATTCCTAAATCTGTAGCTATCCGGCTGAAGAATGGAGAGAATCCCGTCAATACTTGTCAAGTAAGTCATTTGTTATGTGACAGACTCCACAGGATTAATTTGTTTTTGTGAATTGAATACAATTCATCAATTCAAGTGAAGTGAGCAGGTTAATTTGTTCTTAATTTGACATGGATTTGAGGGGGTTCGCAGACTATTGCAAACTACTCGATGCAGGAAATCTTAATAGAATGTCTTTACAATCCAGTGCATTTCAGTTACTTTTTAAAAATTATATTCGTTGGATTTCCTTTGTCCTTCTTTTACCAATAAATTTAACCGGTTAAAAGTTTAAAAAAAAACCCCCATTTTACCAAAATTTCTTTTCTCTTTATAACAAATATAATCTCTTGCTGACTGCTTAGATTTTTGTTTTCCCAAGGCTAAAGCCTCCATATCTATTCACCTTTAACAGTATGTCCCTGCTACGACATTTTCATGATAATAAATGCCTTATATGTTGTTCCCAATATAAAATGAATTAATACGTCATCCATATGAACCTGAGGTTTTAACCCCGAGACACAAATGTCAAATCACACGGCTGCTTTGTACAGAAACCTTATAGTAAGGGAATTATAATCTATCGCTAAGGGATGCAGGTAGAGCTAATTCAAAATCCGTAAGGATATCACATCCTTGCCTCAAGCATTTCTGTCCCATAATATGATGATATTGATTATTTGCTGTGCACCAGCATATCTGTTCAGTTGACCAGCATACATAGACAATGGGTACCCTCATCTGTGTGGCTATATAAGCCAACCAGTGGACAAGCAACCACTACACTTCAATACTGGACACCACAGGAGAAACATCCCAATTATGGAATACAGATGTAAACATTGCAACAAAATTTTCAGCCAGGGATTTAGCAGGAATAGACATGAACAAGTAATTTAAATTTAGTTCTTTATTTTTTATTTATTTACCAACTTTTTTGTTTAAAATTTATATTTATTTATATATTTATTATTTTTATTTTTATTATCATAGGACTCCATTGATTCTTGGGCTTTGCCTTCAGTAAATCTCTGGATATCCTGTTTTATTGTTTACAATTTCATTTATTTACTTTGTTGTTTTTTTTCATTAATTATGCATTGTTTGTACATTTAATTTATTAATTTATCATAGGACTCCATTGATTCTTGGGCTTTGCCTTCAGTAAATCTCTGGATATCCTGCTTTGAATTCCTGTTTTTATTATTATCATTATTAGCTTTTAAAAGTACTTACTTATATCATGTTATTGAAACATATTTCCTTAATATTTCAGTCTCATACTAAATCTGATACTTGTGGCACATGTGGGAAATCATTTGGAAGGAAAGATAATCTTAAAGTACATGCAAAAAGTGTCATAAGAACTCAAGCAGTAACAAAATTAATGAAAATGAAGATGAGGATCCTATTTAACCTCCACTAAAGAGACCTGAAGACCTTGATGAACCTGTGAGAACTGAAGAACTGAAGAAAAGTATGAATGTAACATATGTGGATAGATATGTAATACTGTGCAAGATTTACAAAGTCACCTTCCATTCCACTCAAAGCAAGATGATCATCAGGACAAAAGTCAAGAAGATAATGTTGCTGATGGATCAAATATGACAAATGCTCTTAATAATGCATTGAAAGAAGTGACTTATGAAGTTGAAGGGTTACAAAAGGTTGATTTATTACAGCTGTTCAGTGACCAAAAAGAAGATGTGATAACACCTGTGAAGACTGAGACTGACAACAACAGAGGAACTAAATGGCATATGTCATGTGGGATCAAGTTTGTGCAATATGACAAGGAAGGCAATGAAATTTATACTGTAAGGTTCTTCACCAGTAGATGTGCAACAACATTAAATGAGGAGGAGAGAGACTCCATAGAAAGAAAAGTCAATGAAGCCTATATGAAAATGTTCAATAATTGTCAAGAATTTCAGAGAGAAGGATCTGGCTGGGCCATTGAAGAAGTGCTCTATTTGAAAATCATTATGGGAAAGTATCAGCCATTGAAGGGATCACAGTACTTACCTTTACCCAGTAAACTACACCTCAACAAGGGAATCTTGAATATTGAAAACAATGATGATAAATTCTTTCTTTGGTGTGTTTTAGCAGCAATCCATCCAACAAAACATAATGGCTACAGAGTTAATAAGTATAAACCCTATTAACATGAGCTAAACAGACATTTCTTATCCTGTTGCAGTGAAACAAGTTCCAAAATTTGAAAGCCAAAACAACATATCAATTAACGTGTTTGGATATGAAGAAGGATATTATCCCTTGTATATCTCACCTGATAAAAAAGAAGCTCATGTGAATCTGCTACTCATACAAGATGACAATAAGTCACATTACTGTCTGATCAGGAACTTTAACAAGATGTTGGCCTCACAGAACAAACATTGTCACCAGACTTTCTTTTGTACATATTGTCTCCCATGGCTTTACTAGATAACAGCTGCTACAGAAGCACAAACCAAACTGTCAGAAGCACGGCTTAAAACATAGAGAACTGCCCGATGAAGAGCACAAATGGATGAAATTTCAAAACTACAGAAAGATGTTAAAAAGGCCATGTCATCTATGCTGATTTTGAGTGTGTACTTCAACCATCAGAAGACAGCAATCAACTCACATACATGAAGCCTGTGGATACTCATACCTTACAGTAAACTCAGTGGATGAAGTGAAGCCCAAAGTAATGGTCTACAGAGGTGAAGATGCAGTTGAACATTTTCTAGAGAATGTCTTTAATGAAGTTGACAGGCTGGAAAAGTGTATCAAGAATGCAAAGAAGCCAATGATCACGACCAATGAAGACAAAATCAACTTTAAGAAAGCAAGACAGTGTTTTATCTGTGAAGAGGATTTGACATCTGATGACCAGGTACGGGATCACTGCCATTTTACAGGAAGGTACAGGGAAGCAGCCCATTCAAAATGCAACTTAGCCTTCAGGTATCCCAATCAAATTCCCATCTTCTTCCACAATCTTGAAGGTTATGACTCTCATTTGATTATGCAGCATCTTGGAAGGTACAAGAAGTTAAGAATCTCATGCATACCAAAGAACAAGGAAAAGTACATATGATTCACTCTTGGAAAAGCCAGATTTCTTGACAATTTAAATTTCATGAATGAAAGCCTGTCAAAGTTAATTAACAACCTTGCAGCTGAAGGTGATCAACATTTTCATCACATCAAGAACCATTTTCCTGATCTCAGTCACAGGAAGTTATTGCTGAGGAAGGGTGTGTACCCATGAATGGATGGATAGCATGAAAAAGATGGAGTGCACTTCACTTCCACCAAAGGAAAGCTTCTACAGTTCATTAACATTGTCACATATTTCAGATGAAGATTATGCACATGCACAGAATGTATGGGAAGCCTTTAACATGAAGACAATGGGAGATTATCATGATCAAAACCTACTGACAGATGTTCTCTTGCTTGCTGATTGCTTTGAAAACTTCAGAAGTACATGCATTGAATTTTATGGATTGGATCCAGCCCACTACTTTACCACTCCTGGATTATTGTGGGATGCAGCAATGAAGATGACAAAGGTCAAACTGGAACTCTTGACTGATATCAACATGCATCTAATGATTGAAAAGGGTAGGCACTTTTTGTGTTAAACTTAAATTATCTATATTTATGAATCTGATATTTTTGTTATTTCAATAGAATTTTTTAATACAGATTTAATACAATCTTCTATTTCAGGTGTAAGAGGAGGAGTCAGTACCATCAGTACCAGGTTCAGTAGGGCTAACAACAAGTACCTACCACAACACATTCTTAACAAGGAATCTATCTTCTCAGCATATCTGGATGCAAACAATCTTAATGGTGAGTTATTTTTCTAATTTATTATGACTTTTTTGTTGTCTATTATGATAAATCATAATGTACTTTTCCCTTCATGTTTTCTATTTTACAGTGTAAATATTTTATGTAACATAGGTTGGGGTATGAGTGCATGTTTACCAATGGATGGCTTTGATTGGGTGAAACCAGAACATGTGAGTGAAAGTGACATTCTGAACAAAGCTGAAGATGATGCTAAAGGACTTATCCTTGAGGTAGATCTTAAAGTACCTGAACACTTGCATGACTACTTCAATGACTATGCTCCTGCTCCAGAACATCTGAACATCACTGACTACATGTTGAGCCCTTTCAACAAGAGATGCCTTGAAATGCTGAACCTGAATCATACAGTTTCAGAAAAACTGGTACCCAATCTCCATAATAAGAAGAAGTATGTCATCCATTACAGGACCCTCCAGCTCTACCTTCAGCTTGGATTAGAGTTGACAAAGATCCACAGAGTTGTCAGATTCAACCAAATACCATGGCTTCAGAAGTATATAGCTTTCAACACAGAACAAAGGAAGAAGGCAAAGAATACCTTTGAGAAAAACTTCTTCAAGTTGATGAACAACTCAGTATTTGGAAAAGTAAGTTTATGTTGACTGATTATTATTTATTTTATTACTATTACTTTTTCTAAAATTAAATTCATGATTATTTAAGTTGTTCTTTCAATCTCATTTAGTTCATAATACATTTTCTTTTCTATTTTTCACTTTTCTCTTTTTAGACTATTGAAAATATTAGAAAGAGGACTAATGTTGAAATCATACACAAGGAAGAGGGGTTCATCAAGGTCTTAAGAAGTCCAACTGTGAAATCCTTTCAAAGGTTCAGTGAAGATCTTGCTGCTGTCAGCTCCATCCACACCAACCTCATTCTGAATAGGCCAATCTATGCTGGAATGGTCATTCTTGATCTAGCAAAGCTTTTGATGTATGGCTTTTACTACAATGTGCTAAAGAAGAAGTACAATGATAGACTGAAGCTTTTGTTCAGACACTGATAGTCTTTGTGTAGAGATCAAAACTGAAGATTTGTATAAAGACATGAAAGACTTTCATGATGAACTTGACTGTTCTGACTATCCCAAGGATCATCCACTGTACAGCAATGTAAATAAGAAAGTACTTGGAAAATTCAAAGATGAATTGTGTGGTAGTGTCATACATGAGTATGTTGGACTTAGATCTAAAATGTATTCAATTACTTGGTCTCAAGGTACAATAAGAACATGCAAAGGTATCAACAAGCCTGTAAATAAGCTAGTGTTGAGACATGACATGTACAAATCATGCTTAGAAAACTGTGAATTGAGAACAGATTGTATAAGAATTGGCAGTGAGCTTCACCAGTTGTACACATTCAATATCAGTAAGATTTCATTGTCACCAATAGATGACAAGAGATTTGTGTTAGATGATAAAATAAACACATTAGCCTATGGTCATTATAAAATTCCACAATAAATGTACAATTTATTGACTAATAAAATGTAAATATATTCCATTATTTTTTTTGTTTTTTAATTTTTTTCTTTTAATATTTTTATAAAAAAATTCTCTTTATCTTTCACCTTATTTTCTTTTCTTTTAGTTTTAATTTTTTATTTATTATTTTCTGATTTAAATTTTTCAATTCATATTTCATTTTATCTATTTTTCTAATTAATTTCCTTCTTTAATCTTCCATTTTGCCTAGTAAACATTTATTTTGAGATTTATCATCAATATAGCATCACTTTAAACAATGGAGAGTAAAGATGAAAGACTGTTGAAACAATTATATTTTAATCCTAAACACAGCACAGCTTTTAGTAGTGGTGTTGCTCTTTGGAAACATGCAAGGGCTCATGGTTCAAAGTTAAACAAAAGACAAGTCTTCGAATGGCTAAATAAACAAGATGTTTATACTTCACACCTTCCAGTCCTTCATAGATTTTCAAGGTTAAAAGTTATAACAATTAAATGATGTTTGGGATGTAGATTTGATGGACATGACCAAATTTGCTAGGGACAACAATGGAACTCAGTACATAGCAGTGTTTATTGATCTTTTCTCAAGATATCTTTATGCAGAACCAATGAAAAATAAAATGACAAAAACAACATTACATGTCATTAAGAATGTTTTCAGTAGAAGTAAAATGCAGCCAGAAACATTTAGGTCTGATGCAGGAAATGAATTTGCTGGAAAAGAAGTTTGTCAGTATTTAGCTGACACAAAGATTTATCAGCAAATAACAAGAAATGAAATGAAAGCTAATTATGCAGAAAGAGTGATTCAAGCAATCAAGAGAAAGATTTACAAGTACATGTATCACAATCAGACCAATAAATATGTTGATGTTTTACAAGAAATAGTAGATTGATACAACAACAACTATCACAGAACAATTAAACAGAGTCCAGCAGCTGTAAATAAAGAAAATGAAGTTGAGGTTTGGGTACACCAGTATCTTCCCCAAAGCTCAACAAAAGTAAAATATGCACAGTTTAAATTTTCTAACGGAGACTTGGTTAGAGTCAGTCAAGCAAGGAACCCATTTTCTTGAGGGTTTGGACAGGCCTACACTGAAGAAATATTCAAAGTTAAACCAAGATATGCTACCAATCCTGTAACATTCATGTTGGAAGATATGAAGAATGAACAAATAGCAGGACTCTTTTATGAACCAGAAATGGTTCATGTTGGGACCAGAGAAGAAGACTTGGTGTTTCCAGTGGAGAAAGTATTGAGTAGAAGAACTCAAAATGGCAAAAAAGAAGTGTTAATCAAATGGAAAGGCTATTCAGATAAATTTAATTTGTGGCAGCCAGCATCTAATTTTGTATAAAGTGGTGATCATCAGTCATTACCTTTCATTTGCCAACCAGAACTCAATGTTGAAAGATCAGTTTTATATTACTATTAACAACGAACACAACAGAAAATATTTTCCAGGAAATTCTGCAAGTAAATTTCAAGTAGCTTTGGATCAAATGATAAACTTTCAAGATAAATATGAATGTGCCCTTGTGGATTTCATGTGTACAACTAAAAAATTTGAAGATGACTTGACAGATATTTACATCTATTTTGACATATGCACAGAACAGCTAATAGGTGGCAGCAGGGAGAGTCTTGTTCAATTCACAACTGTCCACAAAGGTCAATGTCAAATGGAAAAGTTCAATTACCCATATTATGTTAAAGTGAAACCAATGAAAACAAATCTACTAGAGGTCTATATAAAGGACAGAAAAGGAAAAGATGCTTCATTCTTGACTGAGACTACAACCTGCACATTCCACTTTAGGAAAAGGAAATAAATATGGCACAAAGACTTGTTCCATACATACAAGATTCAAACAAGTGGGTTGATCATTACATGGCTAAAGCAATGAAACAAGTTAAAAGAAAGGAGTTAACAAAAGAGTACAAGGATGAAGAAATTAAATCTACTATTGTCCTTCCCACAATGCAAATGGTGGCTCAGGCAGAATCAGAAATGAAACATGAGAAGGAAGAAAGACCCATTTTTGAACCTATAAAAGTTACTCCAAACTTTGAATCCACATTCAGTCAAGATCCACCAAAGGAAAAACATCCAGGATGACAAAAAAGTGGAAAACAGTTGATATGTCCATACAAACCTCAAAGAAACATAGAAGATCATCACACCTTCAAGACATATTTTCATAATGGCAAAGATATTTGAACATTCAGAAGATGCTGATGTTATGCAGTTGGCTTTATTTGACACACCACCTACAAACACTTCTGTTGAAGAAAGACATTACATTAATTTTCATCCTGTATCTGGGGTCACTCCAAACACAAGTGTCATTCACTTTTCTATTCCAGGACAAACACTGAGATACATTGATTTGAAACATTGCAAACTATACATCAAAGCCCAAATTTGAGATGCAGATGGCACAGTTCCTGATGAAGAAACTGTCTTTCCAATCAATAATCTCTTACAAACCATGTGGAGTCAAGTAGAAGTGTCCATTGATGGTAACGTTATTAGCTCCAGCAGTAACTATCCTTACAAAGGCCTATTTAAGACTCTTTTATACCGATGTCAAGATTCAGCTATGAAGAATATGCTTTGTACTGAACTGTTCTATGAGGATAGTGATGGAAATCATGACTCACTCACTGACAGTCCATTTAATCAAGGAGCATATGATAGAAAAATTGCAGTCTCTGTTGGAATTGAAATGGAAGGATACCTAATGGATGATGTTTTAGCATTCACAAGTACCTGTTGAATGGAATGGACTTTGATGTTAAATTTTATCTTGGTTGACCAAGTTTTATGCTGATGTCTGACAGCCCCAGAAGAGAATATAAAGTGATCATTGAAAAGGCTATTTTCAAGGTAATGATGGTTGAAGTAGGATCACAAATTGTGTCTGCCTACAAGTCAATGGAAAAGGGAATGACAGAATACTTCTTTCATCAATCAGTTGTCAAAAGCTCATCTGTTGCTCAAGGAGAAAGAAACATAAATTTGGATAATGTTTTTAAAGGAAATTTACCAGATAGGGTTGTGGTTGCATTGGTGGGAGCTGAACAGTGCAATGGGAATTACAAACTTAACCCATTTTTACTGCATCATTATGACATCAGATCATTGTCTCTCTTGGTCAATGATGTCAGTATACCACATTGACCAATGGAAATGAACTTCAACAAAGGTCAATATGCAACACCCCTTCACAACTTATTATCATTATACCCAAATATCATCATAGATGCAAAGTCATTTGGGAAAGGATATACTCTTTCTGTTTTTGATCTGAACTCCAGTCAAAATGAAGGTGAGCTTGCCTTAATAAAGACAGGTACCATTCGACTAGAAGAACAACTTGAGAAAGAGCTTCCAGAGTCCATACAAGTGATTGTATATGGTGAATACCAATCAGTATTTTGTATAGACAATACAAGAGCTGTGTACCATACAAGAATATAAGGGACTGTTCCATGAGGATCATGGTTATTTAAATCACATCTGTAAAGGAAAATGGATGTACTTAAGTTTCAATCACCAACAAGTATAGCCTTCAGTGGAAAAAGCACACTTACAAAGAAAATATTGGAAAATGCAGACCACATGTTTGCACAGCCACCAGAGTTTATTGTGAAAAATGGAAGAAATGGAGCAGAGGGCACAAGGCAGACATTTTGTATTGGTACTTGATGATCTTCAACAAGTATGCGAAAATAACAGAGAAGTTGCAGAAATGTTTACTGTGGATTCCCATCATCTAAATTATACTGTCATTTATCTATGTCACAATATCTTTGGTTGAGGAAAATTTGCTCATCTCATCAATTTGAATAGTCATTACATCATCTTATTTAGAAACAATCAAGATATACAGCAAGTTCAAACCTTAGGGAGGCAAATCTTTGGGTCACAAAACAAATATTTTATTGATGCCTACAAGAAAGCAACTTCATATCCATGGGGGTATCTATTAATAAACTTATAAACTTAATAAACTTTCTTGACCTTTTAGCCACAAGTTCAAAGTCACAAGTAATAGCTATGATAAAGACAATGAATAGTGAACAAATGAATGCCATCTGTGAAGCCATGCTAAACATCAGATATGGGAACATTGTTCTTGATGAAAGCAATAAAAAGCTTTTCAAGAAGAGAGGTCCCATTAGGAAATTAACAACAAAGAAGCTAGGACTAAAAGTTAGGAGGGAACTACTTGTGAAAGAATCATCACTGCTTGCTCTCATTTGCAAACTGATAATTCCTAAAGTCAGATCTATGAAGTAATGGCTACTGAGCATGTACTTATTCCAAAAGCAAAATATGATCAACTCACCAAGAACAGGATGGATGAACCCAGTAACTCTGTACACCCAAACAAATATGTTGATGATGATCAACCAACAGAACAACAGTTCAAGCAGCCAGATGAACACCACATACATAGTGCTTCAGTACCTGATGATGGTATCAATTCTGATACAGATAATAAAGGTGATGCAGATTATGATTCTTATGATATACTTCAAGGATTTAAACCAGCAGAACTTCAATATGTGCAACCTATTTTGACATCTATGGAGAAAAATCCAAAAATCTTATCATGGAAAGAGGATACAGGGGAGATCATTTTCAACCAAAAGGCAGCAACATAATTGAATTACTAAAGGACACTTTAACAGCTAATCTGTATCCAACAGAAAAAATGGAGTTTTATAGAGGACTTGTAGACATAAATATAAAAAGTAAAAATATTAAGCATGCTAAAAATAAAGCTCTACCTGCAGCTTTCACAGATAAAGAAAGAAAGATTGTTAAAAAGACCAAAGTGAAAAGATTAAATACTGCAAAAGCAGAGACTGGTTGGATTGTATGGAAGTAATTGTAGTGAAAATAGTATTTGTAAATATGAACAGTTTTTATAAACTGTTGTATCTAAATTGTAGTTGTAATGGTAATGGGTGATTTCTTGTAATATTTGAAAGAAATAAATGATTCAACTTTAAATGTTTTTGTTGTTTTTTTATTAATGAAAACATTTGGGGAAACACCCCAGTAAAAAGTGTCCATTATTTTTATTAGCATGTGTTGTAAAGACCCTTTTAGTAGAATACACATTTCTGTCTAGGTATGGCACCAGCATACATGGCCTTCACCCCCTGCACACCCTTACCAGCCTAATGGTCAGCCTTGACCTT
>JBCAUI010538705.1:0-10930 GCA_038406195.1 Haplosyllis anthogorgicola
TTTTGACAACAGTAGAAATTCTGAAACATCTTTCAAACCAATGATATGCGCCCATTCAAGTTGTTAGTGAAAGTATCTGTCCTCAAACAAATGCCACAATGATAGATGATATTTATCAACCAGTGCTTAACAACCTTAGACACCAATTCTAATGCTTACACGTGTATTGAAAACCAGTTACAAGTTCGTTATCTAATTTTGTTTTGATTATCTAAAGTTTATTTTAAAGTTTTTTAAAGTTTATTTTAGTTACCTAAAGTCATCTAAAGCTTTTTTACCTTTATGCCGACAACGTTTCACCGGATGTATTGTTGAAATGCGTAGTTATCGATTCCTTGAATATTCTTGCTTGTTGATCAGTGCCTGTCTGGCCTATCTTAGCACACGGGTCTTTCAGTCCGAGAAAAAAAGAAAAATAGTTCAGTATCATGTGCTTTGTTGTTCCATCGCTTTGTTTGCGCTCAGTTTTGTAATTTATGAGCAATATGCCTACTTCCAATATCATTACTTCCTTAATACCAGAGAGGGTATAGGAAGTGAGAGGTGTCACCCTCATAGACCCTATGTTATGCAGCTGTTCAGCTAAAAGATTATGTCTTGTTAGGCAGGTTTGTTAAAATGCTTTAATTCATAGTAATTTAAACTTGCAAAATATGCAATGTTAATCCAATGAAGTAGGTACACGCAAAACAAGAACAAGTCTGAGCAGCTGTGTTACATTAAATTGTGAAAGAGTGACACCCCTCACTTCCTATACCCTCTCTGGCAAAACCTGCCATTTACGGCCCCTTCATTATACGACCACTGTTTTTGTAATGAGCACCACACGAATGGAGTCACTGTAATGAAGGACATATTAGAGCTAAAAGAAATTTTCCAAAA
Organism: Haplosyllis anthogorgicola; assembly: GCA_038406195.1. Lineage (NCBI taxonomy): Eukaryota > Metazoa > Annelida > Polychaeta > Phyllodocida > Syllidae > Haplosyllis > Haplosyllis anthogorgicola. The sequence goes on from JBCAUI010538705.1 coordinate 883, forward strand.
GAAAACTGAAGTTCATTTTCAGTTCTTGTATGAAAAATTGGGATCGTCTTGTACAGCAAGGTCAAGGTCATGTTACCCGTTTTATATCAACTTTATATCAACTGACGCGTAAATTTTTTCTGGGGACCTTGAAAGAATTATTTTTTTCATCCGAGTAGACGTAGTATTGTGCACCCCACTTAACTCGAACCTCAAAGGAAACTCGAAAAAAGTTCAAGAGAAGTTTCACTTATTAGGTTAAATTTAAATAGAAGTGTGCAAAAGGGATATCTGAAAAGGTTCGAGTTAAGATAAAAAAGAGTTATTCGTGTTCGACTTAAGCGAGCCGAAATTAGTGACTCTGTAGCACACGTTTACCGATGATCTTAGATGTAACATTGTCAGTTTAACATTGTCACAGTTAATTGAATTTAAAACGTAAATGAATCTGGATGGAGGAAAGCGTGTTGTTAGACCTCGCTTTTATCACTCTTTATTTACAGATCATTATATAGCGGCGGGTGACAACAAGTGCCTCATCATCTATCCTTTCTTCCTTCCTCGTCAGAATAGTCGCCAACAAAACGGTAATAATGACCGCTGTTCAATTATTGACGGAGCTGCCAAGTTAATACAATAAAACTGAAGCTGGTTTACTATCAAACAAGCACTTCACGAATAGACGAGTCAATACCGTCGTATTTACTGGTCAATATTTTACCTCCGCTATGTGTTTTGTTTAATAGTGAGGGAAAGTGACACGTTTTATCAATCCAAATACGGCGGGTTTGAAGCAATGCAGTTTAACTATGACGTAAGAGCAGCAAAATGTGTGGTGTTTAAATAATATGTAATATGTAAAAGAATATGTAAAACTGTTTGGTTTAAATTTTTTGGTGCCAACCTTCCCTTAGATCAGCGCAAACCAATTTGTGGGACCACTGGTACCCTTGTTTCGGACTTGGGATGACCTTGCTACTGTCAGTATCACATGTCATGTCACATTAAAATTTCGATCTGGCTATATTTCAGACGTACAAGACGTTAAAACGGGTAACTTGACTTCGCCATACAATGACATATGTTGACAGCCGCATGAAATTTTGATGTCATTGATGCGCGTTTATTGTGATACATTTGTTTCGTGTGGACATGTTTAATTGCGTGGTTTACAGATATCCACACCTAATAATAGCTTAACATGAAATCATTTCTATTGACTCTTGTTTCTACTGATTCACGGTTTCAATAATAATGAACAAGAAGTTTTCACTTAAACGTGTCGAGATACGATCAAAAATCTGTACAGATTTATCCATTACATTTTCCCTGTCGTGAACTCAAAATTTTTCTGTGTGAATTTTTATAAACGAAGAGCCTCAGCAGCTAACAACAAACGCTTTTAGCAGAGATGTAAGTGGTCCTCACTCAAAAAATTCGGAAAATCACTAAATTTTACTCACTTTTCAAAGGGAAATGAAACAGATGAAAAACTATTGTCAACAACCAAAAACCGGAATTCTGGCTAAAACTGGAAGATCCCATGTCTGTTTTTGGGATAGTTTAAATATGATGACGTAGCAGAAAATAGACTAATCTATGAAAGTGTAAGGGTCATGTAGCGGACTCGTATATAAATAAACGCAACATAATTTTCTCTTTTTTTCAACACAAAGCGCAACAACTTGGACCATTCCAGTACAAAGTCTTGCGTTGCTCCCATTTTGAACTTTGGTTCAAATTGGTATTGGATTAAGTAATTTTGTTCAATTTATTTTAAAATAACCGTATTAGGTGAAACATGGCGCAGTCCAAAATAAAAGCTAATGCCTAAACTGATGCGAAAATAATCATTGTCAGTTTAGTATTACAAGTAGTCATTAAAATCTCCACCGAGCATCAACAAGCCAAACGTCACCTTTTCATCAAAAGTCTTTCCTGAATGACACACGACGGCAAATTCCCTGGATTTCTTCTTCCTTTTTTTTTCTTTTTTTTTGTAATGTCAACAGCCTTAATCAAATATTAATCTAAACGCAAGCAGAGTTTCCCTTCCCTAAATTAGCCTTGCTCATTTCATAATGATGATAATAAAGAAAGATAATCGTGGTGATACAGAAGGAAAAAGCCTGTGAATTGTCTGTATTTGCAGATGGCAATTTTCAAACATTAGCTCAGACATGAAATCCACACACTTTTTCTGCAGTGGAAGACAATACAGTATCACCTGGTAATTAGTGCAGCATCTTTCAATAGAGAACTGCATTTCTCTTGCACAACAATAGCCACATGCAACTGATATTGAAATTATTAATAACATCAAATAAACTGAATAATTCTGCCAAAATATCACCAATGTAGATGATGCACCCTGCATGTAATGCATAGCAGCTTTTCCCTTTAATCTTATGGATTTGCACCTAATATCTCATGGCAGTGAAAAAAAGTTATGGGATTTGAGAGTCTAATTATTGGGCACAGGTGAAAAAGACAATGACAACATTATTAAAAAGCATATTGCTCCTCACATAGCATCCTTTATGTTATGAAAATTGTTCTTAAACATTGTGCATCAAGATCTAACCAGCAAATTTCAATTTTCTGCCCCAATTACAGAAAAGAAAAGTCAGGCTCCACTAAGGTTATGATTTTTAGAAATTGTTCTTCATGAACGGTTTGCTGAGCAGACAATAGCTACAGTAGAGGGTCTCTGGAAGTAATTCCTCTTATCACACAAAGCTTATTTCAACTGCAGCAGGGAGGCTGCACAAATCAATACAGCATCTTCACTTCAAACCTGATCTTTTGTTTTAGCAGTGAATTGATGAAAGCATTAAGTGAAGCTTACCTGCAGGCTAAAAAGCCTATTGGGAATAGGCACCTCTTAAACAATGCCCTTCTTCTACCCTCCATTGAGATTAACAAAGTCCCTTTTTAAAAAATCCATAATGTGACATTAGCACATTTGGTGTGAAAAATTGGCTTTATTTTCGACTGCAACTAGTCATTCCCATATCCAGTTCTGATTCAGACTGATTTTTTTGTGAAATTATCAAGTTCTTGTATCTTGAAGCGAAATGATTGACAGTACTGATAAAATTCCACAGTTATGACAGTTTTTATGACATCTGCTATGCCCTGGGCCAATCATCACTCCATGAATAAATTCTTTGAAAATGTAACAATTATTCCAAAATGGATAAAGCGAGAAAAACATTTGTCACAAATGGTAAAACTTTTTCCCTCATTAAATTTCTAGTATTTGTGGAATATTCCTTTCATGGCTTGCCATCAAATAAACTTCATATGGTTGCAAGTACTTACACTTCCTCTGCCAGAAGCAACTTTAATATTTCTATGATTGTTTAATGGTCTCTACCAAAGCATGAAGTATCATCTGCAAAGAAAATCCTCTTATGCTAATTCTCCTCATCCACCAATATCAATTTTTGAAATGAAAATGGGGTAAAAATGGACTTTCCATGAGAGATAATCAGTTTTAAATGGAGATTAAAGGTGGTTAAATTGAAAGAAGCCACATGGCCAAGCTCTAAACAGGCCACACTTTAGGGGTCTCAGTGCTCAGGTGACCTTTGACCTTGCCCTTGTGTCACAATCACGTCAGTTTACAAGGGGAAGTTTCCTTATTTGTTGTCAATTTTAGGTTCTTGTTGCAATATTCTGATGCTGACTGATGCTGTTACTACCTGCCACATTTTGTACCACACCATTTGGTACATCTGAGGACAAACCTTGAACACAGCACCAATCTTGGGTGCCACAGTTAAATTTCTGCTTGATTCTTTTGGTGCAGCAAGTTACATTTGGTACTCCAAATTATTTCCATAAGAAGATATGGCACCCTCTTCAATGTTTTTGATACATGACGATTTTCCTCCTATCTGTTTCTTTCTCTGAACTTTACTTATCTTTCTGTATCCTTTAACATTTCGCATGCAAACTAATTCGGTGTCCCTTGGCTTCATCAAACAAAGTGGTTTCCAAAGTGTAAACACGTTTTAGCATATGAACCTCCCTCTGAACGGACGGTACCACTAGAGGAGAGTGACGTCCACTCTAATCTGTGCGGACAATAGACTATAACACTGACACGGATACTCTTCCCAATCAATCAACCAAAACCGGAGAGCTCAATACCGTATTTACCCGAATTCGGGTACCCTCTCTAATTGAGGCACACTCTCTTTTTTTTAGGCAAAATAATCTCATGAGTGTCGGGTTCACATATTGGTAGTAATTTTTTGTCAACAATGTATCTTGTGCAGAAAATCTCATAACCATAAAAATTAACTTTTGAAGATGGTTAATTTCTGATATATACATGTCAATTTTTCTTTTTTTAAATTTTTAAAAAGAAGCACCCTGTCAAAATTTAGTTTTTGAACCGGGTGCCTCAATTCGGGAAAATACGGTAGTCCTTCTTCCTCTTGAGCTTGATGGATTTGTGCGGAGATGGAAAATCATGCTTCTGCCAAGTAGGGACAGTGTTGGGAAGGTTTCAGGGTATTGTTGTTGCGCCCTATGGTCAGATGGCAACCACTTGAAGATGACCCAAGCAAATCACAAAGCGATGGATTTAAAAAAGATAATATTCACGGTATGATTTATGACTTCTTGTGTTTTTTGGCTGAGATGAAAGCATTGGACATTTAGTTTTGTCAGTGGCTCTTGTGATTTTCTTTGTTATGTTGAAAATATTTTCACAATCTGAAAATGAGCTGTGTCAGTCACAGCAACAATATACAAAACATTTTATCAGATAGATCTGTATTTTGTCTCATTTTTATTTTAAGATAAATGTTCTCCTTTCTTTGGAAAAATTTAGTTTCTCTATAAATGTCGTAATGACTTTGGTATTTATGATGGAAACCCGTATATTTGCAACATTTACCGCGATTAAGTCTTGTCAATTGGCATCAATAATAGTTGTTATATTTAAGGTAATATCAGCTTGCTGAATCTATCAACAGTCCACAACTAGAATAATCGCTTACAATTAGCCAATCTAATCATTTCTACAAACATTCAAATTGAAACTCAGCCCGTACAATAAGTACGCGCTCAATGGCGTATCCTGTCATGTGAAAAACTCTTGAGAAATGCTTCACAATAAAAAAGAGTGGTCAGTCAGCTGCCCAGCTACTTAAAACGATGACCGCACCAAATACAGAGTCTGCGCTTTCAATAGGCCAATATCCATCTATTCAAAAATGCTTCAAACATTAAATCCTCAAAGAGATATTGAAAATACCACACAAAGGGCTCAAAATCACTTGACACGTCATTGAGAATTTCATTTCTGGTTTTGTCCATTCTGTCCTTACATAAAAAGTGCCCCGCCATGTTGGACTGCAATTTGTTAAGCACCACGTATTTTTACGTCACTTCGTAATGTCAAAGAAGATTTGCCAGTTCCAATTTCACCTTATTCTGCCTGAATAGCAAACGTGACGTCACCAAATTATTCGACGACGTAACGTCACCAAATTATTCGACGACGTAACGTCACCAAATTATTCGACGACGTTACTTTTGTTTACCAGAAGCTGGTGATTTCCCGTGATGAATTTCTTCACTTGCAGTAGAACTTGTATTGAACGACACCTGTCTTGAGCGACCTCCTGCCTTTTTCAATGTACATCAAGAAGTTAAAACCAATCTAAATTACCCTGTCTTGAGAGACACCCTGTCTTTTACGACACCTTTGAGTTAAAGTGAAGTGTCGCTCAAGACAGGGTCTACTTTGGTAAAACGACGCCACTTTCACAGATACACGTATTTGGACAGTGAAACGTGGTGATCAACCTCACAAAAACCTCACAAAAACCTCACAAAAACCGTCTAGTCACAAAATACAGGAACATTTGGTCAGTGTTGTCCGAGAGCTTGACCATCGCTTTATGACAAGAAGAGGCCATCGTGTCAAGTCTGTACAAGGTGTCGTCCTATTTGTACATCTAATCAAAGTCACAGAGTGTCCGCTGACCCATACATCACCTCACAGATAATACCCGACGTCCAACCGTCTTTGAACCGAATACCCAATAAAGGGCATTTTGGCTCTCTGTATCGATGAGAAGGATCTGTGGTTTTCTCCTCCTGTTATGTAATAGTAAGCTGAACTTTAGGGGGTTGTTTTGGTTAAGAGCTATCTACTAGGGAGGTTTAAACAGTTTGTCCTGTAACAGTTGGTAAAACAATACGGTACGAGGCTTTGTGCACCGACAGGTCATCTCTCTCGTTAACTTTTGTACCCACTTTCAAATTCAATTTCTAACCTGACACATTATTGAATGCTTGTCCTTCCTAATGGTTTACTGTCTGTGACAAAATCCCTGGTAAGTCCATATTCTGTTACACATCTGCTTACTTACAGTGTAAGTTTGCACGAACTAAGATGCCTTATATGGAGATTTACTGAGTTCTTGAAAGGGATTCTTTCCATTTATGCGCAGACACCGAATGTGTGCGCGTGCGTGCAAGCACGTGTGTATTTTGTTTTCAGTTGAAAATGTTGCATAGGTAGCAGTTTTGGCTAAACTGAGAATACAGAAGTGTATTTTAAACTTTCACAATTCATTCATGTGTCCAAAAAATTTCACAAATGCCCTTGTGTCCCACCCAAAAATAGCCACAAACAAATCTAGGCATCAATTTATTAATATTTTCTCCATGTCATAAGTAGCCTCCCCTCCTGGTCCAACAATAGGATAACTTCTCCCTCCTTACCCTGGCACCCGATCCCTCCCTCCCTTCTGCCTTACTCAACACCACCAATTAAACCTAATTGACCACGTTAGTGAGGTAAAGTCACCCGTTCTACTTCTCATTAGACATCTGATCAGATATCCTGAATTGTGAAATTACCAGATTTTACGTCAACAGTAACGTAATTTACTAAGACAAGTTATGTTTTAATGTTTGTTGTTGACAGAAAGTTTGCTAATTTCATTTCACGTATTTTTCTGTAATTCTTGACTGAACAGTAAATTTTAAACAAAAGCTTTCTCGAGATCACGCAATAAGACTAGAACCTTGAAACCCAGTGAGAGAGCCAATCCAAAACAGGGTACAAGTAGCCTATAAAATGGTTGTGCGCTGGTTCTAGAAAAGGGTTGCGAAGGAATATCCTTATTTTAAACGTAAATCTGTGACAAAAGAGGACGTGCAACTCGACCTTTCCAACGATCAAAACTGGATGCATAAGCCGAGGGTATGAGACGATGATCCATCACAGGTCGTGTGTGAGTGCGCCGGTCGCCGGGTTCACTCTCTGTCCACTCGTCACGACTCACGGCGCGCCTATTGCGACGCTTAATTACTCCTCAGACAAATACGGCGCGTTTCAAATTGATCACATTTCTAGCGAGGCCTGTCACAATTTAATAAATTGCTTTTCCAGATAAAATGATGGGACATTGAGCTACAAGATGTATCTTCAGTTTTAGAACTTATCTGGCTATCTACATCTATTTCTATTTCAAAACTTAATTTCGAAATTCTGTTGAAATATACAAAAAAATTAAATGTGTGCCTTTACATTTGGCTGTTAGGTAATCTTTTGTTTCATGCATGTCTGTCTGTGTCTGTATGCCTTTTCCATACAGAGATCTCTATTAAAGCACATGAAAAACTTCATCAAAATATCATGTCTAGCACCCCAATTCGCAAGTTTAAAAAGTGGTCAATTCTATCATAGTGAAGATCACTTGAAGGTCAAATGTTAAAACTTTAATTACAAAACATATTAAGTGCACTTCCTATTCAGTGGCCATTCCAGTCGATATTTTCTGCCATAAAAATAATTTTGCTTTGTGTTTTTCCTGTGTTTCACCTTTGCAGCTGGTAAAACACAAAGAGCTGATAAAGCCTTCGATTGAATCATTCGCCTTGAGCCGACATTGTTTACAAATAATGAACATGTCAATTCAATTTTCTGTCGTTCCAGTTCTATGCACATGAAGCTTTTCTATATATAGTCCTGATCAATGGATTGGAAACTGTTAAATAATCAATTATTTTGATTAGTTACAATTTATGTAAACAAACAACGAGAGGTCAATAGGTGCACAGGCATGATGTAGAATATTGAAAGCAGATTCTTACTGATCAAGATCAATAGAACTGATTGATCTCCGATTACTGATCAGGATTGCTTAACAGTACAGTACGAGAAGCGCCTAGTTAAGACAATCGCCTTCATTTTGCTCGGGAAATCTGTCATTTTCCCGTGATTCATGGCTTTTAAACGGCCGTGTTGAACTTTGCTTTGACCCGCGGGAACAGCCCGTTAGACCGCTGGGACCAGGGCACAATCTCCCGTTACGTTTGTCATTCACGATCCAAACGCAAACGGCAAGAGTGAGAGCAATGGAGGTTTGTCGAAATCCCTGCCTTTTCTAATCCAGATACTCCAAATTTCACATACTGGCGTTACACCACAGCCGTGTAAGCTATGTAGATTTAAGATGGTGTCCCTAACCTGTTATGTGATTTTTAAAATGTAAATTTACACCAAAGTGACTGGCTTTCCAGAGATTGTATGATAAAACCCAGTGACAGATTCATCTCAAGTAAAAAACTGGAGTGCCAGTAGCTCATTTTCAATCCTTTTACCTGGTGTCTGGCTGTGTTAAGACCCAGTGGATTCTGTGTACGTCCACACTCATCACAGTTAGTGCATTTGCTCTCTAATTATACTATTTCACTCAGTTAGGAAGAACGAAACAGTGACAAGTGACAAGGGCGTTAACATACAAATACAAAAGATATAAATTCCTATTTTATGGAGAAACGAAGCCGCAAAAGGTTTTTTTTATTTCCAAAGTCAATGGTGGTGTAATGACTTCTAGTGACAACATGTGTACTCACAAATTAGTGCACTTTCTTATTAAAGTTTGTAATTAGTCCAATTAGTAAAGTTATTTCTGAAAACTTCGAATCTCAATGAATGAGTGAGAGTGTATCACTAATGAATGAGAACGGATCAAAAGGAATTATAAAAAATCATCATCTGCATCCACTGTCGTCTTGATGGATAAAAAAATCCACATCCGGGGACTTGCCGCTGACAAGTTTCTCCATTGTAACAAGAAGTCCCTCGGCTTAGCATTACTACACGTTAAAAAGCCTTGTTTGCATGGTCTCCAATGTCATAGTCTGACAGGGAATCCGAAAATCAAAGGTCCCAGATTTGTAAATAATTAAAACTCCAAAACTGACAACACCTTTGAACTTTTAACAAGAAATCCGAGTAACTATTGAAGTTTTAAGAACTAATTATGAATCACATTTTGCCAAAGCAATGACATTTTCCTTTCTCCCTCAAACGACACATTCAAGTGTGAAATTTCACTCTACTTGACACGAAATATGCTGCAAAGGTCCTAAAAATCACATTGAACAGTTAGGTACCAGAGAGGTCAAGCTACACGTTTTCCCCGTACCTGTACGTGTGCATTTAAAATGGTGCAGTAAGAAACTGTAATTTAAACCAAGGTAAAACGTCACATGAAATCGCCAAATTCCCCTCAGCAGCGAATGTTACGCCGCCGAGTAACTTGGCGGTGTTATGTTTGCCGCTGAGGGGAATCTGGTGAATTCAATAGTATTCTCACACGTACAAGTTGACGTTAAACGGATAACTTGACCTCTCTAATGGTAGGAGTCCACTTCTCCCAGTGTTGACACAAACACGACTAACTGTTTAAACACTAATTGCTCGCAACCTGTCGCTGTTTGACCGTCGCCGGACGTGTCACTGTGTCACCGTTTGATCAGCACGGAACACAGAGCACTAATGGGCAAGACGAACTGCGCGTATTTGTCCCCAGGGCCCGAAAACTCGTTTAATTACACTCAACATTGTACTTCAACTATCTACATATACCTCATATTGAAATCAAATGGCAATTTCTTTACAAAAACAATAATCGACAAGAATGCCTTCCAATCAAAGGCCGAACTGCCCACTTTGCAAATAGTCATTAAAATGCAAATAGTAACTAAAATGCAAATAGTTATTAAAACATGAAAAAATTACAAAAAT
>JBCAUI010538716.1:0-10929 GCA_038406195.1 Haplosyllis anthogorgicola
AAATTCTGAGCCAAAATGTCCGGGGATGGCATGGTGTCCTTGCAAGCAGGGGTCCGTCCAAGAGGGGTTCGACTGTAAATTAAAATATGTGGATATATTGCATGGATAAGAAGGTACACTAGCTTTAACCAATTCACCACATATGTGTAGTGTTTAACGAAACACTCATTCTGGACCCTTACCCCTCGGTATTACTGAGAACCATAAATAATAAAGTCACCTTTCTCTCAGAAATGGTTTTGTGCGTGGAGTTTTGCTGGTGGAATCAAGAGACGATGTTTTACGATGAGGCAACGGTGGCGGCACCTTGGCTGCTGCTGCAACAGCTCCTGCTCCTGCTGAAACGTCTGGTGATGGCAGTGAACTCGTTCTAAAAGAAAGCTCGACAGATTAAAATACGTACATGGCAGCCAAATGAAGTTACAGGTCACAGTTATATAAAAATGAACAATCATACATACAGAATGCACGAGCACAGGCAACACCATGACACTGTTGCCAACATGAATTTCGTGCTCTTATTTTTATGATTCCTCATTTTTTTATTTAATGCATAAAATGTTTTTAATTGTATCGGAAACATGTTATCTAAAATGTTTTTAGGTTTACCTTTGGTGACCGGAGGAAACATCCGAAGAAGCCTCTGTATCAGGTGGGGGAGATTTGGACTTTTTGCTTTTTGTCAAACGTTTAACAATACTGAGGCGGTCTTTGTCTTTCTTCTCCTTCTGTAATGGAAAAAAGCATATGTACTCGATTGCTTCCGATGTTATATCTTTATCTGATACTAAACCTTGCTTTAAATACATGCATGTTTCCTTGGCTAAACTGTCCACATTATTAATAACTATAAAACATTTTTAAAGATTAATGTAACTACATGTTATCTGGTCAACAACAAGACAGGAATATTATTCTTCTATCATGTGTTTTCATGAAATTTTATCTATCTTAAACTTCACTGCTTAGTATGCCTTACACATACCTTTTCCTTGTCTTTTTCACGGCGATCTTGATCCTTATATTCCCGTTCTCTGTGCGACGGTAGTTGAGATATAGCACCGAGTGGAAGAAGCTCGTCTACTGTAGCACCAACTACTTTGTTAGGTGGCGTGATAGTGGCAGTTGTCGTTAACATGGAATGTGCCGAGGGTGACGGGTTGGAGGAAGGTGACTGCTGAGAACTACTGCGTGCTGCAACAGGAGGAGGCACTGCAGCATCACGACCACTTGCTAGTCCTGACATAGCCGCTGCGTGTTTAGCTGCTCTCTCTGCAGTGGCTTTACGGGAGGTTCGGGGGGAATGAGTATGTGTGTGACTGGGACTACGACGACCTGCCTTCTCTTGCACTTGCACCAGTGAGCTTGGAGAAGCAGCTGACTGGCTACTAGATGTTGCACTTCTAGATGATTTGGTTGACTGTGCGGAGTGACTAGCACCAGATGAATTTTTTTGTGATGGAGACTGTGATGAAGATGAAGATGATGATGAGCTACTGTTTGTTGAACGTCCATGAGGTGCGGTGACATTAGGAGCTCTACTGGTGACTCCTTGGCTGCCCACCCGTACCTGATAATCACTTGCCATGGCCAGGGGTGAAGTCTTTGGAAAACTGTGTGCACGACTGACACTAACATGATGATGATGAGATTTGGCAGCGATGGTTGATGCCAACTGACTAGTGTTGGCACCACATGCTGCTGCTTGCTGCTGTAAATGTTGCTGGTGAAGATGTTGTTGTCCACTCGTTCCTAACACAGTTCTGTTACCAGATTTGTTGCCAAGTCTGAAACAGAAATTAAAGTACCATAAATCATGAGCTCCCAAGGAAAAATGCGACGTTTTTAGATAAACTTGATGTTGCAAAATAATAACAGGTAGGGCTCTCACACTGAGTGAATTTATTTGGACAATCAAAACACGGCCCGGGCCATCAAACCAAATAAACGCATGCGTACATCACAATGGCCCTGAAATGGCCCGCCCTCCTACCCCCGGGCCATGATTCGTGGCCCGGGGTATGCTCGGGCCATCCAAATAAATTCACCCAATTGTCCAGCGAGCCAAGTGAATAGCCAATTGGGGATTGTTAGGTTACTGTTCACACTTGCGGCTAGGGTCGGGCTTACACTGGGAGATTCATTGTCCTTTGTAGAATAGTGATAAATATGTCTTTGGCCAATGTAGAATAGTGATAAATATGTCTGTAAAATGCCCTAATGTGCTCCTTTATGTGTAAGTCCATAGTATAAAGTTATGCTTAGCATTTGAATACGTGTATCTATCCTTTCAGAAAATGGCTTTGACATTGAGACTAAAAGCCAAAGATGGCCAGCATGTGCTAAACCAGCTGACAGGACAATCCACACTTGAAGAACTGAAGAAGAGCATTTCTGAGCTGACAAGCATTCCTGCAGTGGCTTTGAAGGTTATGACCGGTTTTCCTCCGAAGCCAATGGATATGTCTGACGATAGTAAAACTTTATCCAATGTTCCTCTTAGGTCAGGAGAAACGCTTATAGTTGAGGAAAACACAGCTCTAAAGGCGGAACAAGCTCGGCTTGCAGCAGAGGCAGAACAAAAACGAACTGAAAATATTCTACGAGAAGTACAATCACAATATGAAAGTGGTGCTGGGATTTTAACACGCCAAGTCGTACCAGCAAATAATTCATGTCTGTTCACCAGTGTTCATTTTGTTATGGAGAATGGCAAACTTGATCTCGAAGCTGCACCTACTATGAGGCAACTGATAGCCGGGGTTGTTTCAAGCGATCCGGAGTTTTACAACGAGGCCTTCTTGGGCCGGACTAACAACGAATACTGCAAATGGATCATGGATCAAGACTCATGGGGTGGTGCTATCGAAGTTTCAATCCTATCAAAGTATTACAACACAGAAATTGACGTAGTAGACACTCAGTCTATACGCATTGACCGTTTCGGTGAAGACCAAAATTATTACCGACGAGCGTTATTAATTTATGATGGTATTCATTATGATCCATTGATGTTGGAATCAGTAGAACCGACGGTGTCTCCGAAAACCATCTTCTCTACTGCTGACGAGGGAATACTCCAGATGGCCCTGGAGCTAGCTTCCGAGGCTAAAGCTAGTCGCCAATTTACCGATGTGTCGCAGTTTTCATTACGGTGTTTGATCTGCCAAAAAGCATTAAAAGGACAATCTGAAGCACAAGAGCATGCAAAGACGACCGGACATATCAATTTTGGTGAATATTAATCGTTCAGTGACGGAGGGCCAATTTGGGTTAAGCTTTGGCAAAAATATTTAGTTTTATGTTTATTAAAATTTATATTTATATCTCGAGCTATATTGTAACTATTGATAATAATGAGTTTTGAAGACCAAATGGTCTAAAAAGTTCTTGACAGGAAGGTTAAACTTTCGTGAATACTGTAAAAGCCTCACTGTGACAATTTTTTTTGTCTCCAGTTTACATGGTTGTAATGATTCTGAAATATTAACGTTCAGATTCCTTTTAAATGATCCAAATCTGTCTACCTTTATAAGCACGGGGTTATTGTTCGTTGGGTAAATATTTTATTGCTATGTGTGTGTTTGTGTTCAAGCTAATAAGGTAGTCAGAGAGATAGTGAATGCATGACCAAAGTGTATAAGTGAGGGTCTATTAATTTGGTGCAAAAAACAAGTATCGATATAAGTGGGATATCGATATAAGCGATATCGATATATCCGGGGAGGAGTGTAATTCGTTGTCCGACAATAAAAACCTTTTCAAACCGATATACCAGACTGCATGTATTCACACTGTTATGATGGGCATCAAAACAAAAATGTTTAAGGAAATAAAACGCATCTGAGCAAAAACTATTTATTTTACTTTTTTCCATGTAATGTATGTATACATGTATATTAATAATACAATCAAATAGAATAAAGAGAGCTCACTTTCTGTAAATAATGCTACATGTATATAAAAATACACGGTGATAAAAAATTAACTAGAAATTGAATTTAGATTCTCATATTAATTGTTCTGCTTATATCGATATCCCGCTTATATCGATGCTATTTTCCCGCACCAAAAATATCGATATATCCGGGGAGGAGTGTATTACAATGTAAATAAATGGTATTCAAGCGTACTGGTGTACCAACTAACATGGATAAAACTGTCCGTCAAAGAGGCTAAACCGAGTTTTAAGTACATGCAATAAATTACTAAGTGTAATTATTTAATGCTATATAATTATCGAACTATATAGTACTCAAAACAGGTCGAGTACATGTACATACGAAAAGAGGTTGTGCTAAGTTGGTTCTGTGAAGAAAAGTTTACATGTTGAGATCTCTTGTGGCTTCAGCCAACTAGATACGTGTACATTTTTCACAGCATTAATTTATTAAAGCTTCAATTTATTTATAAAGCGAATAGGTATGAGAATTTATGCAGTTGTGTTATGTGTCGATGGCACTTTGAAGTTGCGACTCGAACTGACCAAGTTTAAGGATGCAGTCAATCGTTGGACTGTAGGTCACTATACTACCTGGTTTCTCATTCTTATCTGGAATGTGTAACGAGCAACTGGAAATACACATGGCACAAATGTATTTTTTACAGGAAATGAGAGGGTAGGTGCATAAGTTTGTCAAGCTACAGTGAAGAGACCTACACACTTAGAGAATATAGGTCAGAGGGGCATAATTGTTGCAAGGCTTTGAGCGGGGACATAGGTGTGTGTCAACGATAATATTTAACGAAAACAACTGACGTGGGACAATTCATGCAGGTTGCCTTTGGTCAGGGACGAAAATAATTTTCTTCAGGTCAGGACATTACTTGCCATTTTCGATATCTTGTAGCTCCCTTCGCTCGGCATAATTCTCCACACTTTGATAAGTGTAGTATATTTTTCATCACACACTTTATAACAAGAGTGTACATGTATGAGGGAATGCTTGCTGTTAACGCAAGTACATGTATGTGAAACTGTATGGACAGCAATTTAACTGCAAAGGTCTTGCCACCATGCAATCATAAATAGTGCTAATATCTGAATTCTTATTTAAAATAAGCAGCGTAGTTGTACATGCCTTTCAAATATTCTTTATTGCCAGGGAAAATGACAGATTGATCAGGGAAAATCAGGGAATTTGGAACCGACTTAGAGTGGCAACCCTGCCTTGATCGTGTATGCCAATGGCAATTATGCCAAATGAGCCAAAAAAATTGACATTACCTTCACAGATGACCGGCCTCTTTGAAAATAGGGAAGTTTCCTCTTTCTTATGGAAGCACTGCTTTGTGACACATCCGATGTTGATTAAAATCTAAAATTCATTGAATAGTGAACATTAGTTATGCAGTAAAGAAAATAGATTGCTTTCATTGATTAAATACGATTCTGCTTTTGATTAATCATTAATTCATTCATCCGTGATCAGTATTAGCTGCCTGAATAGGCAATCATGTAATTCGGCTAATCTGTACCCCATGCAAATATAAGTTTGCACCATATTTATGCCTGAAATTTCCCCACAAAAAATTTGTGCAAAATTTACTCTCATATCTTTTTGTGTAAAGGAGGAAACGAGGGTTCTACTAAAACTTTAAATCAATAAATAGACTGATCATATCGAGATTTAATTTCATGATTAACTAGCACATAAAAAATACTGGCGATTTTTAAAAGAAATCTCTACATGTACCTCTAGAATTTCCAATAGGCAGACAGGTTGCAGAATCGGGTTGTATTTTTCCACCAACTGATCATATGTTATTCCAGGTTTGGTTAGGAGATACGTCATGATCCCCTCAAGCATCATGCGCAAGATTGGCCGGTTAATTGCTCCATCTGGCGTCCTCCATGGCCGAGCGATTATTCGTATTTTCTGATACAATCTGCACGTAAAATTTTTGAATAAAACATTATTACACTGTTTTCTTTAACTCTTTATGTGTACATCATCCTTGTAGGAATACGGGCTTTCCAGATTAAAGCTGTGGGTAACTAAAGTAACAATAACCGAATGTAGTCGAATGGACACACGCACTCCCTATTAAAAGCACCACACTCACCGAGACTGACTAGAAGATGATGCCGTTTGTGACTCAGTTGCTTCTTCCGAGTTTGATAATGCTTGCACCACTTGAACCTTCTGACAACTTTTTGACTTTGCTCCTTTTGGTGACTTAGTCTTTGTATCTGCAGGTCCATCAGTTTGCGGTAGATTGTAATCAGAAAACCGTCCCGCTTTAGGACGTACTGTCGTTCCCCTAAGATATACATAAATTGTACTGTTAACTGGTCTGGATTTAACCATTTTCGTGTTTCAACTAAAATTAAGATTTTACAAGGAATTAACTTCTGAAAGCCCATCAAACATAAGATTCCTGGCAGCCTTACCCTGGTCTTGCTGGTGTTGTACTGTGAGTCTTGGCCTTACCACGTTCAGGAGATACTGCTTGGTGCTCTGCAATTTCTGATACCGACTGCCCTGTTACTACAAGGTTACTCTTCAATAAGCTTTGTGGTTCACCAGCTTTGGACTGCTCCAGATGCACTTGGCCAGTGGAAGAATGTGGTAGTTGCAATGGTTTTTGTGTTAGCTGTGTCTCTGGTTTTCTTAAAATGCTTATCAATTGTGTCTGGTTTCCCAAAGCCTGTTGCTGTTGGCTCTGTCTCTGTACAACATGGAGGGATGGTTTGAGCAAAGATTGTCCTGGAAGTATAGTTGTAGCCTGTCGCTGCTGCTGTTGCAGTGCTTGTGGTGAAGTGACTGCAGTCCGTTGTACATATGATTGTTTGCCTGGTGCAGCTGGTCGTAATGGACTTGTGCTGGTCTGTGCTCTTTGAGCAAATGTCTGGATTTGACCGTTGCCTGTTGATGTCGAGGATCCTGGGACCTAGAATTCAAAATAAAGAAAATGAAGCGTCAAATAAAGTCAACTTTCAAAAACAACTTTTGTACTTAAAGTTGCTATGTTACCTTTTAACTATGTCATCAGTTCTGCAAAGTCCTAAAATATTACTTAATGGGCCAGGAACGTTCCACTTGGTATCAACGATGAAATATACGCTATTTACCCGTAATCCTTGTTGCTGAATTTCTGCAGGGGTTACTATTTTCAGCTTAAATGAGGTTCCTTCCTTCTCTTCCGGCAGTTTTACATTTTCTGGTATTTTAACACTGATTTTGCTTGTATCCATTCCCTGAAAGATTGGCAAGCAGAAAGCAAGTAAGATATTAATTTTATTGGAAAGCATTGCAAACTTGATGGCTATTGATGTTAAAAATTCATTTGGCACAACACGCAACAATTCAAACTTACCTTAAAACTCTCCTGCAGGGAACTCATGATGAATTTTTGCAGTTTTTCGGATATTTCGCCACCTGATTTGGAAGTACCTGCAGTTGCACTAGCCTGCTGTCCCACTGTCGTTGGTTGTCCGATAACCGTCTGGACGACAGTCTTTGGTTTTTGGACGGGGACGTCTACTATTTCCATGTTGCCTTTGTACGATATTTTCATGATTTTAGTAGAATGTGGCGGTGATGTAACATCTTGACGTTTATTTCCTACTTGACCCTGCTGTAGCAAGCTTTGACCTTGACCTGGTGAAGATTGTAACACAGAAACAGGAGATGTGACTTGCTGAGTTGCTGGGGATATGCAGGTAACTGATGACTGTAGGCCAGCTGTGGGCACTGCGTTCGTCTTTGGTATCAACTTTATTGGCACTGTAACCATA
Source organism: Haplosyllis anthogorgicola (assembly GCA_038406195.1). NCBI lineage: Eukaryota > Metazoa > Annelida > Polychaeta > Phyllodocida > Syllidae > Haplosyllis > Haplosyllis anthogorgicola. The sequence goes on from JBCAUI010538716.1 coordinate 7,742, forward strand.
CCCTGCAATAGCAAGAAGGTAAATCATAAACAGTTGTACAGTACTTTGGGTTTTTTCATTGTGTGATAATACTGCACATGCTTATTAGTATTTGGTTGTATTTGGTGGTGCAGTACTGACCTGATGCACATTAGGTGGCTGCAGTGAAGATATGACTGTTTGCTTTGTTGCTGAAGATGCTCCTGAAAGTTAAAAAATACAAAATACATTATTTCAATGAAATAAACCTGTATAATATGTACATGTATCGTGATACTAACTTATGCTCCAATAAAACAATGTGCAATCAGTAAGAGAACTGTAAACTCTGTGTACCTTCTTGTAGTTGAACTGGTTGATTTGGGCGGAATATCACTGCTTGACCACCCGGTTGAATAGTAACTGTTGGTGAGCTGCCACTTGCCGGGCTGCTTGTCCCAACAGTGGTCGTTGCGAGGGGCACACTGCTGCTACTGACTGGCATTCCTGAAGAAAGTAGTGTCCTGCGACCGTCTGGTGTTTCTTTTGTGATTGTGAACGTTCCAGCTGGCATCGTCGTCGGGTAAGTGACAGTTCTGCTGATTATAGATACCGAACTTGATAGTGTTGGTTTTGTACTCATAATGGTTATGGTTCTTGGTGTAGTTATGGCTGAACTAGTTGTTCTGGGTAAAACTGAAACCACAGGTTCTGATGACGGCTGCCTCAGCAGGCTAACATGAGTTCTGGTAGGAGGAGAACTCGTGGATAAGACAGGTCGCACTGGAACATTACTACTTTGGTAAGGAGAATAAACTTCATTTGTTTCAGGACTGCTAGTTTGTCCTTGGATCAGACCTTTTGTACCAATCGTTTTTTCAGGAGGTGTATCAAGTGTTGCAGGTTGTGTACTATATGGCACCCTCACAGGAAACCTAAGCCTGACGTCTCCACCCATAGGTACGGTAGGCTGCATGACAGGTCTCACAGCTGCAGTCTGAGGCAGCCTAATCCTTGCACCGCGTGCTGAGAAAGTAGTGTATGGATCCGGCTTGGGTGCGACCTGCAAATGTATAATAAGCCGTGAGATTAAAGCTAGTGGGTTCACATGTATACGTGGAATAATACATTTAATGTTTCATTTACTTCTTTTCTGTTTAGAGGAAAAGGAGAGTAGGGGGGAGGGACTAGATTAGTATAAGAGAATGTGTTTCGTTCCGGACAAAAATTCATTTAATTTTCGTGGGAGCCTCCCGGATAAGTTCACTAGTGTTTATACAGTGGAAACATTTGTTGTGAACTTGTGATACGTTTCTACCTTGAATACGGTTTGTTCCTCTTCCATCGTTCCGCCTTCGTATGTAATGGCCTCCATATCACTATCGTCATCCGTCGTGGATATTTTTCTCTTCTTACCATCGGGACCTTCATCTTCCTTGTTTCTTCCAGCTTTCTGTTTGTAGCGATAGTATACATTTAGTAAGGCACGAAGAAATTAATTTACTTCTACTTTATTCTTCCTCACTTCGCCAAGAAATTGTGATGTTCAATCACGGATTTCACATCTGGAGTGAAACCATACTATTATGAAGGGTTTAAAATATGAACTCCTGTTAACTTCCCAAACCCGAATAGATAAAACTCGTATCCCTTTCAGACATTCGGCCATTTTTTAACCTTTATTTATTTACAAGTTGGTGAATAACTACACAGAATTTACAGTAGTTATCATTATCAAAACTAATTCCTTGCCTCATCGGTGTCGACAAATTTGATGGTTGAAACACACTCCACAAGAGTCGTGACCTTTGCATCTTCTGCAGATTCGTCGTCATCGTTTACTGAAAAAAATTATGTAACTCTTAACGTTAGAAATAATTCCGAATTTAGGCTCATCATAAGTGTGCCTGAACTTTTGCAAATCTACCAAACGCAATTAATAATGACTTCTTCATAAGCGAGCGCACCACACATTTCATCTAAGTTATCCTAAAAAGTTTTGTTCTGTCGGCACCGTCGCTCCGCATTCGTAATTTCAATATACAATGTCAAAACTTGTGATGTCTGAAATTATGGAATAATATTAATACTAGCTTAAAACAAAAGACAACTTTGCGTTGTCTCGTTAAAATTATAGCCAGTTGCACTGAAACAATGCACCATACATGTAAGAAGCAACAATATGTTCATTGGTAAAAAACCCCCAAACTTTCGACCTTTATTAAGATTTATGACTGAAAACCAAAACTGTGAACTTATCGTAATGGTGCTAAAGTTCTAGGGAATCTGATTCTAACCTCCTGACTGTATCTCTGCTTGGTCTTGTTTCTCTGACTCTGTTGTTGTCTGTGCACTAGATGTCGTCGGTTGGTGTTGTGACTCCACAGCTTCGTCTTGGGTGACGTCTTTGTCCAGCCACGGAAAGTGTTTTTCCTTCGCTTCTCTTTCTGCAAAAATAAAAAGGAAGTGCTATTTAGCTGTGGGAACAACAAAACATAAAAACGTAAAAGTGTAGAAACAATATTCCCCCAGGTTGACCGAAGGAGAAATGATGATGTATGACTAATCTCGGAGTCGCTTCTTCTCAATTGAATGATAATATTAAAAGTCATTGATTTAGTCAACGTTGTTGACCTCTGTCACCACTAATGCGACATATGAAGAGAGATGCAACATAGATCAGCTATTTTACATGTGAGTTCATCGTCACCATGTCCACTATAAGTTCTTATCACAAAAAATGAAGAAACCGACAACTCCAAACCAATGGACGTTACCTTTTTTCTTTTTCTCTGCTTTACGCTTATGTCCGAGGTCAGCCGCTTTCTTGTAAGGGTTGTAGCTCGATCCAGTGAGCAGTACCTCATCCATCCAACTGGAGTGGATGTCCCCAGTCTAAAAAATAACGATAGAAATTAGACGTGGCAGGTCACAACACGGATTCCACTCCAGCCTACCTGATCCAAGTTCTGTGTTGAAGGGTGCCTCCTAATGCCCTGGTTCTTCTTATGAGGATGATTTTTTCTTTATTACGGCCCGCGTATGCGGGAAGGTAATTATTCAGTCATATGTGTGTGTGTGTGTGTGTCTGTCTGTCCGGGCTATAACTTTTGAACCACTTGACCTAGAAACTTCATTTTTGGTATGGTGGTGCATCTTCATATTATCTAGGTCAAGTTTGAGTATCAAGGTCATTGGGTCAAGTTCAAGGTCACAGCAATAAAAAGTGT
>JBCAUI010538727.1:0-10929 GCA_038406195.1 Haplosyllis anthogorgicola
TTATAGGAGCAGATCTCATGCTGAGACCTCTGGTGAGGTGATCAAGCAGACCATATATGGGCATATTGATTGACAGGTACAGTAGGTGATTTGATTGACAGTTGTGCATGGATCTCCACGCTTGATCGAACATTAGGTCATGCTCGGCTGGGCACAAGTTGTTCACCTGTTGCTCATGTAGCAATAATATGCGATATATTATATGAAGCTGATCAGTAAGATGCGATGCTTCATGGAATAACAATTTATACAGGCAGCGGGTTACAAGTTGTGCAAACGCGGACAAAATCACTAATGAAGTTGTACTCCTTATGGTAACTAGTCAAGAGGGATATATACTCCTAACAATTGAGTTTTTTCCTGATTCAGTTTTTTGTCAAATCTGTCAGATTTGATAGATTTTGTAACTGATATGAAGAAGGCCGTGTGTTGTTTCTTATTGCAATTAAATTACATATCGTAACTGCTGTTTATAATAAACAATATTTGTACTAAAATTACTAAAATAACCAGACCTACCAAATCTGTCAGATCTGACATATCTGCCAAAGAGAGTACAAGGAAAAACCTCGATTCAAATCATTAACAGATCATGAAATTATTTATCAAAAGTTTAAGGCCCCGCAATAGAATTTCATGCAGAGCTAATGGTGGCGAGGCTTTAAACTTTTTACAATAATTGCATAATCTCATTCATATTAATTTTGAAACGTGTAGAACTAAAGAGGAAACAAAGGAATTATACGCAGTACTTTTGATGCGCTGTTGTTTCAAAAGTGATAGATATTTTAGGATTTGTGTTTCTAAAAGAACTTGCATGCTCAAAATGAATCAAGTTGCCGTGGCTGGTGTCATCTCGACTCTGCTGGGCCTCTGCGCTCTTTTGCTTCTTTTGGGTTCGGGACTGGTCATCACAGGGTTTATCAGACAACCGGCTCTTAGGACAGGACCGAACATACTGATTATTGCAGTGCAACTAGCAGGAATTGTTTTCGTTTTCACTCGTTCCTTCCCGAAGATACCATTGCTATTTCATGATGCTGTTTTCTCTGAAAAGACTTGCCAAATCTTGCGATCTGTGTTTTACTCCAGCACCACTTTGCCAGGAATGCTTCTTGCATTCATAGGACTACAACGTTACCTCATATTTGTCAAAAATAAAAAATTCATAGGTGGAAACATTCCATGTATTGCTGCAATTGTCTTCATATACGGACAGGACATTGTACTTTCGTGGGTCTTGGTGTTCAGAATGCAACAGAACAGTAAAATGATAAGGGAGAATAATACATTTACACCCAATATTTCAGGCGTAGTACTTCTAGACAGAATCTGCCCATATGTGGGCCAAAGTTATAATGTGCTATTTCCTCCTGTGGCACTGATTCTCTTGGTAACATTTAAACTAGTTATACCAATGATACTGCAATTTTTCTGTTACTCCCAAATTTGGAGAGAAATAAAAAGAAAGCAGAAGATTTTGGGAGCAATGACAGGAGAGTCCAGCATCCACAACAAGAGAGTGATAGAACGGGAACTGATGCTTCAAAGATCTTGGGTCGGAATATTCGTCGTCTTCATGATGTGTTTCATTCCGTTTCTCATCAATCTGGGATTAGAATACAAGGTTAGTGTCTTCAGAGAATTAATCTTGGATTTTTCATGAATCCTTAAATTTCTAAGAAATCGAAAATGTTCGAAAAGAGTACACAAAACCGTATCGTTTTGGAGACGAAGAGAACAAAGAAGAAAACGAAAGAATTTCACGCTGTGCTTTTGATGCTCTATTGTTAAACTTCTGATTCGCATTCCGTGTACTGTAACGGAATTCCACGCCGTTGTATTAAAATTGCATTAAATTTCACTACTCAGAAAAGGAAAGGTTCTTAAGAATCCGTCAAATCTACATTAACACGTCAAAGGGAACTTAAGGTGCAAGTGCCCCGTCTTTTGGCCACTTTTCATTTATAGTCAATAAGGAATGAAGCATGCGCCGTAAGTATTTCCCGTCAGGTGCTGCCACAATTGTGTGGTGGTGAAAAATCCCATAGTTGAGTGTTGTAGTTGAACGCATCACTACATAATAAAATCGCACTTAACAAACACTTCATTCCCTACTATATACTTCATACTTCATTTTGCCGATTTTATTTATTCATGACATCAGAATTCAAACTGTACATTATCCCGGTATTTTTTTCAAAACTGAAATATTTCTGTTATTTCAATTTGATGATTCAAACAAATGTAAACCAAAATTATTGAACTGTACATTTCTTTCCTGCTTTTATGTTGAAATAGTTTGAAACAGAAACATTGAATTTATACATCCAAAAAACATCATGATACTTCCACATGGAATCAATTGATGATAAACATTTTTACTGGTTTAAAATCAGTTCTGCATTGTTCAACTAATTTGACATAAAGATAATGTTGCATACATTGGAAGCATAATTTTTGTTTATGTTATTTATATTATACACTTGAATTAGCAACAAGAAAGAACATTGAAAAAATATGCGGATACCATACATTTTGTATTGCAATGGAAGATTTGTAGCAAGGGAAATTGCAGGAGGAGCCCCTACCCTGGATTCAAGCCTAATATTATCTTCGTTCATTCTTTTACATAGATGCCACCGGAGGTTTCAAGTTTGGCATCGTCAACAGCAATGGTTGGATCGAGCAGCCATGGATTCATCTACACGATATTCCACACTGGATTCAGGCAAATGCTGCCGAGGTGCTGCTGTCGCTGTGGTCGTAGTCAGGCTTCTTCTACCGACAGGAAGTTTTCACGAGTAGTTAGTATGGATTCCGTTATCCTCGAGTCCACCAACGCAGTCAGCTTTGTAACAGAAGTGTTTCCAGCCAGTTGATTTAATGAAATATAGCGGAGACAAGTTCGTTCAGTACGTTGTTGTTTGTAAAGGTTCGAGATGTGACGCAGTGGATCAGCCTATTGCGAAATATCATAAAATCTTCTAAGAATGGTATATCCCGAGGATTTCCCTCTTTCTAGAAATGTAACTACATCATCAAACTTCTTGAAGATTCTTCTCTAGAATGTTCTTGTCTACATAAACTAAATATGACTCAATACTGTATGTATTATGTATTATGTTTGGAAATTTGGAACAAGCAATAAATATCATCATAAGCAGGATTCAATGAGTTAGTTAGTTTATGATAATGAATAGTGTACGTGTCAGTACAAGAAGATTCTATTGACTTTTGGAGAGTTGAGCTCGCTATATTTTTATTAAGGAAAAGTGACAGGGAAAGTTTGTAGTATTTGCTTAACATATTCATTTGCAACAGACGTGTGTTGTTTGTCAAGAAAATTAGTAGTCGATGGTGATATATTAAACACATTAAGCATACAGAGAAAGAAACAATGCATAATCAAGGATTAAGGGTGTAATACAAGACATTAAATCATTACACAGAAATAGTATCCATTGTGTACGTAATAAAGTGTTCTGATATGGTTTCTTTGTAATGAATTGAAGTCGTCTCCAGTTTCCATTGGTTGCAAGTCAGAATTAATCCCAACATGAATTAGTTGTTAATGTGTTGACGTGTCATTTGGCATTTTTCTGATACAAATACGGAATAACGTTGATGATGTTTTATTTATCCTTCTCATCAGATGACCGGACGATCTGGATCAATTGTCTAAGATACACACAAACAAACAACAGCGCTAAACTTTTAATAATATTTTCGTGATTTGAACTTTCACTTTAATTCTGTAACATAATCTGACCACCCTGGACCAGCTACATGTATTGTCTAACCCTAGATACTCTAGGTATAATGAGCTATTTCCTACGTCTCAGAGCTATTAACAGCGTATTTCCACTAATTATGAGGGGACAACATTCTCAGAAGCACGGAAATAGAGGATTGTTGATTTTTGTGACTGTTGTAAATGAATACTTTAATTTAGTACTGATGGTTTTACAAGCAATAAAAATGTGGTAAAATTGATTGTTGATAACACAAAAAAATAGTATAAGAAAATATAATCACAGCTATAACACTGTGCCCTGCAGAAGCCCACTTTTGTGACCCGAAAATACGCGAGTTTTACGATTTTCTTTTCATAGGGTACGGGATATGCATTATGACTTGGATATGCATAATTAGACTGATTAGTAAACTCCACGTGGAATCGATTTTTGATCACCTGGTGTCACTTTTCATGAAATTTTAGTAACCATGTAGTCAAAAAATCTATTCCACTTAAAGTTTACTGATTAGTATTTAGTAAAGCGAATTCCGAAAAACTCGAGTGTCCTCCTATCTATCAAATCAGCCGGACCTGGAAACAGTAGCATTTCACACTGTGATTCTGTCTTCAAAAAAATTAAAAAATGAAATAAAGAGAAAAGAGAAGAAGCAGTAAAGAATAGATGTGTAACTTGATTGAACTAAAATTTCTTCTGTATTTCTAAATGCTAAAACATACAATATAAACCAAATTAACTCAGATATGTAGTTCTATCCTGTAGGTATGTCAAATAAGTCTCACATAACTGCCGGGGATATTACGGACTATGCATGTAAGCTCCACCCCTAACACCCCTAGCTAACAACCGCAACTAGGCAGAGAGGGCATTAGAGCCCAGGAGACCGCAGAGGTAACACCTACTAAGCAGTACGTAGCAGGCTAGACACGCAACCTAGGTTTAGCTACTTACCATATTAGATTGTTAGTTTCTTTTTGTTTGGTTTCTGGGAAATTGACGCCGACAATGTAGACTGATTAGAATAAAGTGAAGAGAGCTTACGAGTTGTATAGCATGATGTCAGGAAGCCATATTCTTTCAGATGGTACTCGAACAATTGAAACGCCAGAATATTCTGCAGGATTCCATTGTAGATACTCATCTTTCCATTTCTGTAAAAAAAAAACAACTATAAATGTTCAAAGGATATTGACTTCAGTATTAATGCCAAAGTATGACATGTTAAATTCTCTGATAATTGAATTAGTCTATGTAAAGTTATGTAAAAGTTTATGCTATTGCTTCTTAATGTCTTAGCATCACTACTGCTTGCGAAATACTTCTTCGAGGTAATAATATCTCCATTGCTTCAGAATTGTTAAGTTAGCTTCGTTAAGATATGAATTTAGATGCATGTCATTGCACCTTCAGGCACCAGGCCCCCGAGAATCTCTGTGTAATGGTGTGTACGTTTCAGTCCACGGAGAGTGCAGTCAGCAAATGGACAAACACATCATAACTAATGGTCTGTAATTACGTTACGTTACTCAAGAAACGATCCGGCATAATTCCGGGTGTGAGGCATGTAAGGTGGGAGGAATAACTTATTTTTACACAAGGACGGGTCAGCTCTAGAATACCGATTGCCAATAGGTAACTGACCTAAGTTTGCAGAGTTGCTGCAGTTTAAGACTAGAGAAATAACTCAATAAGTAGAACTTGTCTTGTACGTGTCGTAAAAGGCATGGTATCGTCCAAGGCAGGGCCAGTTTTAACAGCATTGTATGCAGTGAAAATTGCATGGTGTAGTTCAAGACAGGTGTCGCTCAAATTCTACTGTACGTAAATTAAAGGTGCAAGGAACCTGTGAAATATTTCTGCGAAAATTCTGCACAAATGTACTCACATATCTGGACCACATGCTCATTTTTAGCACCTTGTATCTCTCATCCAAATCCATCTGGATCAGTCCTAATCCGAATTCCACTGTCACAACAGTAGTTGTGTTAAGCACTGGTCTTCCACCATTGCCGACTTCCATGTAGTTTTCAAGTAAATGTTTTATCAGTTTCTTTTCATCTGACATAGTAGTTTGCAGCGGTCTGCAAGAGAAATATTTGTGGTATGTATGTTATCTTCACAGTATTATCATTACTCTTTGGAGACCAGAATAGAAAAATTCTTTCTATTGTGTTATGTACATCAACCATAGGTACAAAGTTGGCTGTGGTCAAATTAATAGGAAGGCAAAATAAGATAAGAGTGCGCAGAGATGAAAATGCATTACCGAGACAAATGGAGCAATGCATTACTGGTGATCAGATACTCTACCGACAGTTTGTTCCACATGAAAGCAAAACATGATCACTTGATTGTTCCGGATTGAGGATATCTAGACGGAAAAGCCTTGTCTTACAAGACACCTAGCATTTATTTGGTGACAGGTTTTATCAAATCTATGGGAAGTCGATAGCCTTCTTTGTGGTTTGTATCAATTGTACCTTACAAAACGTCGTTGATGAAAGACCTTCTGTGAAAGTATAAATTTAGAACAGGAAATAACTAGAATTATCCTAGCGGCTAAGGAGTCTATCGCTGGAAGAGTACCCTAACCTTTCCCGGTCCTTTTTTTTTTGAGTTCATGGACGTTTTAGGTTACCCATTACAGAAGTCTATCGACGCATGCGCGACAGACTAATAAGAGAATGCAGAGGGCCCGTAAGCTTGACTAAAGGCTATAATTTTCTCCAAAAGGGATGAACGTCTTTACATATATGCAAGTCCTGCGGACTCATGTAATATACAAATTCTCTCACTTAATCGCCCAATGCTTTTACGCTTTAAAATGACGGTGGATATGAGAATTCAATAGATCTTAAAACTTATGTTGTTTGTAAGAAGCTGTAAGGCAAAAACGCACAAAGGAAGTGGCTCTCTTCAATTTATATGTGTGGGTCTACGTTCCTGTCTTTTCATTTGAGGTGACAATTTCCTCAGACTGATTCCGGTCAATTAGCTGCCGCCCACAAAATATTTGTTTTGCTTGGATCTTGACATTTTATTACATTTGTGAGATTGATGTGATCTAAAATATTTGCGCATTACTTTATTTGGCGTCCGTAACTGCGCTATTTTTTCTATGGAAATTTGTTACGTTTATATGTAATTGATAAACTCATAGCATTTTTTAAAATCCAGTGATTTTATCATTGCTGCATAATGAACCCATTGTGCGTAATTGCCAAACACTACAAAGCCGGCCCCTTGTTCGGTGATAACAAGGCCAGAAAAACCAAAGAACGCGATGCCTGGTTCTATGCACCCTTTCAGAGGGGAGAATGTGCACTTGAAGCGCCACACACAGCAAAGGTAGGCCCAGAGGGAGCAGAAAAAACAGTCCAACATATCTGCTCCTCATGCCTGCTTAAGGATGGCAAAAGGCTCCCACATCCAAATAGGGGGCGGGGTCTCCCTACCCCAAGGCCAGCTGACCATCAGTGGTCTGTCAATCAGACACAGTAGTTGAATTGCATGCTGTAGATATAGAATCGCAAGCCTATTATGAGGGCACTGTAAATAAGAAAAATAGCACGGGTTGAGGAGGGCGAAGCCCTCACAACAAGGCAAATAAAGCACCGATACATGAAAGAAGGACACTAAGTCCGATGATCATAAAAAATGCGATATGAATGACCCAGGTAGGGTAAACAGGCATGTTACCTCTGCAAAGACAGAGACCGGAGCGGAGACTCCATGCAATATGGGCACAAATGGTCCTGAACCTACGCAGAGAGGGCTGCTAGAAAAGCAAAGTCAGTTTGCATTCCATGAAGAGGTCGTTGTCCGCATGGGACCAGATGAAACTGAATCTATGTTGTATTATGACCCACAACAATAGGCAAATAATGATCTAGAGGATCTAGGTAATGACAAGACGCTGGACATGGATAACCAACCAAATGGCGTTGTGGTATGGGAAAACATAGTAGCCTCCCAGGCGGACTGGGATGATGTTCTATTATGCTACAAGGTCATGGCCAAAGGGTACCCCAATGCGTGGGGTGCCCACCTCCCAGTAAAATCAGGGTCGAACCTCGAGCTCTTACAAAATCTACTCATTGGATATGAAGACGCTGAACTTAACTTTAAAAATCATGGGGAGCCACTAAATTCCCATAATTTATTAACAAATACATAGCTAAGGAAATTGCTGAAGAAGCAGTGCGGGGCCCCTTTGAAGAGGTGCCTTTTCACAGCAGGGTGGGAGTCTGCCCCCTCAGCTCTCGCCCCAAAAAGGATGCTGAGGATCGCAGAACCGCAAGGGACTTCATCTACCCCCCCCCCCCCCCCACTAGGTCAGTAAATGACGGAATCACCAAAGATTCCTTCCTCGGTTTCAAAGCAAAATTATCCTTCCCTACAATTGATGCAATAGCCAGGAGAGTGTATGACTTTTGTCTGGAGTATAAATTGCCGCCAGTGCCAGCAGATGGCAAGCAAATGAGGTGGTATTCAACGTATTTAGCAAAAGATTTTTCAGCAAATGAGTCAATAAAAAATTATGATTCGGGCGTCAGAACACTTCACAAAGTAATTGGAGCACCTCCCCCACCCACAGACGACTACCTTACCACGTTATCAATGAATGGGCTCAAGGCAAAATTAGCCAAGCAAGTTAAACAAGCAAGGGCTATTTCCCCACAAATTTAAATAAGACTATTTCCACATGTGGATTTCTCCACACAGGAGCAATTGGTGGCCTGGTTAGGCCTACTTTATGGTTTTTATATGCTACTTCGTAAATCAAATTTGGTACCAGATACTGAAAATCAATCTAACCATCACAAGCAACTCAGTCGGTCTAGCATTTGTTAAGCTAAAGAGTCCATGCTTGTGGACATAACCTGGTCGAAGATGACCCAATTCCAGGAAAGGGTAATGCCAGTGCCTGTTGTTACCATGCAAGACTACCGCATATGCCCAGTGCACTGGACTACTGAGGCAATTGCGCAGATACAGGCCAGCCCCCTCTCCCCAGCTCGCTGTTACACTCCTCCCCGGATATATCGATATTTTTGGTGCGGGAAAATAGCATCGATAAGCGGGATATCAATATAAACGGAACAATTAATATGAGGGTCTATTACTTTGGTGTGGAAAAAAGTATCGATATAAGCGGGATATCGATATAAGCAATATCGATATATCCGGGGAGGAGTGTACTTCAAAACAGTTACCCAAAGTAGACTTTACCGTAATTGCATATATATTTTCAGGGATTTCAGGTAATTCGGTATCATGTTGACACTTTATTTTCTTCCCTGAAGCATTTCACTGATATGGTAACGAAAATGTGTAACGTCATACAATTTAACAGGCCGGTCATTTGGCTTATAAATATGTAAAATGTGAATGCAAAACAAAATATTACGTCATTCATTGGAAATTGTTATCCAAAACCTGATGGTGGCTGTGATGCAATCATGTAGATCCACACTGATATGTAGCTTTGTAGTCAACATCAATTTAATATTTGATACTAATAACTATTACAGTTTAACAACGAAATTCTGAGTGCGTGTAAATATTAGCAAAGAATTTGTTGAATAATAAAATTAATAGGGAAATGCCCGTACATCATAATGAAGTAGATTGCTACAAAATAATTTGATATTTTTTCCATTATCGAATTTGTAGAAACTGGGAGTTTTGAATATTTTAAACAATTCTACCATTATTGTTTGAAGTCAAATTACTAGAGGAGTTACCAGTATAAATGTTTATTTCATAGGTTGGAAAAGAATTTTCAAGGTAAGAGTTAATTTTGTACCATTCCACTCCATTGAAATGGAGCTTTGCACAAGCAATGAAATTGTAAGACTAGAGGATAACAATGAATCTTACATGAAAACCACATGTCGTTGCCAAGCACTGACCTTTTTCTCGTTATTGGACAGTAAACGTGCACTGATAGTGATCCGCTGTCAGGTAACATGAAGATAAGTGATTGCTTTAATGTATTTGTGCTGTCCATGGTTTAAGAATTTCTTCTTTTTCAAAATATAAGTCTGCTAATTTCAGTTTATAATTATTAAACATGTCAAAAGTAGTGTATGTGTGTGACTGTTTGAGAAGGCCATCAGTGTAAAAAGACTAGAACGAGAGTCTCTAGACTTTTGAATAGTTTATTAACTCTGGTACAAAAGACATGTAGTCTCAAGTGAGGTGCAATTAGAACTGACAAAGATGGCTACCAAAGATAATTATGATGCTAATGTGTAACTCTAATTAACCAATAGGATAGTCTCTAGACTGTCACATGATTGCAGGTGCAGGTGTGAGGCAGGAAGCATGTAGCACCTCTGGTGTTAACTCTAACTGCAGTCTTTAGACTACACCACTCCTGGTGGTAACTCTGACTGAAGTCTAGTCCTTTGACAATCAGTATCGGGGATTTGAAATTAAAATATCTGCCAAAGATGACATTTACTTTAGTTGCTGTGCAGACATTACGTATGTGGGAAATTTTAGTAGTATCAAACGGTACATGGTATTCAGTGCAACATCGTAGCCTAGAGGTCAGCATTATCGACTAGTAAGTGTGGACTGTCACAGGAACATAACTTGAATTTTACCAATGGCATTGTATTTTAATAATTTACTACAATACCATTATTATAGTCATGGTTAACAGGCGTTCTTACATTAATTTGAAGTGACACATGTATTTACGACAGATATTTCACGAAAACTAAAACTAAACTGAACTGAAACTGGAACTGAGACTTTAACTGAAATTGACGGGGCGCAATACAAATCAAAATTGACCTCATTTACCAATAAGTGATGTATTGTACTATGCTATTGCGCGAGCCTCTATTCCAATAAATGGTTGGATCGATGTTGCATAGTCTACTTTTGCCCTACTGGGTCTACTGACTAGCCATCTTTAATTATGATAATTAGTCTGAAACACATAACTTTTTGAGTAGACCGATGCACCTGTGTGGCAAAAACAAGCACATACAATTTCCTGTTCCTGTTATATTATGAAAAACCACTCATACGCCCATACGTATTTAGCACTTCCGGCATATTTATTGCACTGTACGTTTATACATGTAGAGGGCTCCGAAGCTGTACATTGGCTGTACTTGTCTTTGAAGCTGTTGTACCCCAGTATATAAACCAA
>JBCAUI010538738.1:0-10929 GCA_038406195.1 Haplosyllis anthogorgicola
AAATGTTTCAGAGGTAAAGCAACCATTCAAATCGCACAGCATCGTTCGATAAAAGCCTCTTTTGTTCTAACCATTGAAATGTTCTTTGAAAATATCCATGATATCTTATCAAAGCATTTTTCATACAATGTGTCTCAAATAAGATAACATTGTTCAAATTTATGAAAAGTTCTTAGCGACGATTTATGTACCACGAAAGGCTTTTATATTTGCAAAGTGCAAAAATAAAAATTCTTGTTTTCTTATTTTATCGATGTAACTTAATCCAACGACCAAAAATGTCATTTCGGTGGAGAAGATAACACAATCCTGGAAATAACATGGATACAGTGACACCGTGACCGTGACGCACTGGCGTACAGGACGCCAAGTCATTTCTAAAATACTTCAATTTTATGGGCAGTTTAATGCAGCGTACTCAATTTTGTGTCTCTGTACGCCAACATATGTTGTGAAATCACTTTGTTCGCCAAGAAAACTTAGGTCTCGCGGCGCCCTTGGCTTAGGTTAGTTATAACTTTAGATAGGTATGATTATCCTCCGAGAGCTGGCATATTTCTCTTCATGCAGTTCCTAACCATAATGTTTATTCGAACGGTCGCGGTCACAGCTTACAACTTTTGGTACACGATGATACATAACAACGACAGAATTTGTCATTAAAAAAGTTTATTTTTGATACTTGATAACAGAGTAGAAGCTACAAGCACAGATACAAAGATATTTGATCACAGTCCGCTGCTTTATATGTACAATATATTCGCTTGATAAGTATTGGCAAGAACACGTGTCGTCAGTCTCCAACTATATCTGGTCTCGGGTATGGTTGTGCTGAAATAAGAATAGACGACGATAATGTAAATGCAAATAATTCGTTAACAATACATCCATCATACTATCGCAAGATAAATGATAAGCTATAGTGAATTGTTTAGTTCCACTGACGTCCGCTGCATCGTGTATGCAGCACCTGAGCGGCCAAAATTGGATTGCTAATTTTGCATGCAGTTTACATGTACTTTTCTATCACATGAAGAGTGCAACTCACAGCAAACATGCTTCTTCACGTGGAAGACCCCTGTCTTTTTTCGCAAGGTGCAACATTGTCTTCTGGTGTTATGCATCCAGCATGACCGATCGTATCTATCGTAGTCTATGGCTCCACAGTATCTATCTGCCTTGCAGAGCTACATGAAATTTCGTAAAATATAATATATGTGCATGCATTTCTGCACTAAAGTAAAAATTGAGTATCGCCTCCTTTTCAAAGGAGTACATAAACCAAAAGACAATTAAGTCAAATCCACCGAAAGCGTTATGTCTGCGTTATGTCTGCTAAACAATTTGTGCCTTACTCTGCGTGTGTCTAAAGGTTAGTATAAGTATTCCTGCCCATGTGTGGGAATCATTCAATTTAGTATTCGTAGCTACGAAAACTACCAGAAGAGTGCGATGACGTCTGATGTTTTTGTGATAGAATTAATCCTTCAAAGAGTCGTTTAAATAAATTTGTCGCGCAATTGAACTTAAGCACAGCAGATAGAAACTGGCCATAGATATACAGTAGAAACTGTTTTGGGCGGCGCTCGACTTGTGGATGACCCTGAATGCCGTTAAAGGCAGTAATGCCGTTCCAGACAGATAAATTAAACAGAAATATTAAAGATTCGTGTTAGGGAAAACTGCCGTAAAAAGCAAAATGCCGCTCTAGAAAGATTCTACCTTATGTACATTGCTTTATTTTGATCAAGTGGTATGAAGTAGGAGTTGCATTATTTCTTTGCTACTTGCCTGAATACAGTCGTCCGGAGTAATGCTATCGACCAGTTTGACGCCTCCCAATATCAACCTGTCCTGGTATCCAGCCCAACCCATGGGAAGAGTTGGTTCAAACTGTTCTGCAAACAAGTGGAATATTTTACAGATTTCTGTAACCTGTCTGTTCCGTCTGAAAGTCTGGGGTACAAGTCAGAATTGTGTTGCTGGCGAATAGTTGCTGAGAATAATTGGTATCGTAAGGGTTGTTCATTTACTCTACATACAGGCAATTTTAGCAAAAATTAGCTTGCTTTGTAGATCTCTACTTACCATAGGTTCGTGGGGGTAATGTTGTTTTCGTTTTGATGTATGCAACGTTGTAGTCACTTGATAAAATACTATCTTGTGACATGCGGATGTTACTCCCGTGGTTCGCTATCTGACTACCCGATTGCTGCAGGAGTTGCAACAATATAATCTGCACCTCTGGCTGGCTTTGAGACACTCCAGGTGGACCTGGTGGACCAGGTGGACCTAAAGATACACAATTAAAATTATACCTCTATGGGTATTTTGACCATTGAAAATTGCTTGGATTACATATCCTTCAACTCAGAATATCGTCGTACTGTGTAGCCCCAGAAGAAGCAAGTTAAAGAAATTTAGGCTTTTCCGGCTAAATTTAATTTACCTTTTGTACTTTCCATAATCATTCTATAAATCCATAATAGAAATGTAACACATTGAGTAAAAAGTGTAATTTATTTATTTTTTTTAATTTAACAAAAAATATTTTTGAAAACGTGATCTGACCTGGCGGCCCAACCTCATAGCGATATCGGTGTCTCGGTGACGGCTTAACTTGCGTTACAGATGCATGTGGAGCTGGTGCTGGAACATATGGTTGTGGGTTTCTCTGATTATTCTGCGTCTTGGTGTCGCCTGTAACATAAATGTACTGTGTCAGTTCAATCTATGTGACAAACTAAAAGGATTAACAATAATTTTCGTTATTGGTTTTATAATTACAAAACAAACTTGCATGTACCATATTGTTTGTTTTTAACGTGTTTATTGTAAGAAGGCATGACAGTTGCTGCTGGTGCTTGAAACAAATGTTTGTAATTCGAAACCGCTATGCCGGATGGCCACTTTCCTGATCCGGCTTGTCCGTATGTCTGTCTGTTTGATAATACTTCGATTTCTTGCGCGGAGAGTCGCACAACACTGGGTTCTGGTAAATTGACAGGTTCTGGTTGCTGGGATTGTCCTCTTAATAACTTTAATGCTCGTTTAAGACCTTCAAATGGTGTTTTTGTAACTCCTGAAAGATATATGGTCATTATTAGAGTATCAGTTAAATCACTAGTCTTGTCATATTAAGGATTGGGAAAGTGAGCGCGCACTTTTGAAGTGGTCGTTACATTGTTGCATGTAATTCGTTTATAAATAGAAAAACGAAATTAACTGCAAATTAAGTAAGCTTTCTGAATCTTTGTAGTGACAAACTCAATGAGGAGAAGAGATTCTCTTGTTGGATTAATGTTATGATAAAGGATTTGGTTGATTTGTTCTGTCAATACATACCGCATCGGTTCTTGGTGTAGTGAGTCACACTCAAGTACATTCTAGGTGTGCTGCATACTGTTGTTGAATTATGTCTACAACGGGAACGTAATTAAACTGGGTAACAAGTGCATTCACGCATAAGGATGCCACTTTCCGTTTTCCGACGCAGAATAACATTCTCGCAATGATCTAAAATACCTTGGGAGATGTTTGAGATAGTTGGGGGAGGGTTGAGCAAAAGGGTAGCTTCGATGTTTGTTTTTTTAAATAAAAGAACTAATATAATCTGACTGCTTTATTGACGCAATAATTAATATCACCGTAAAGTTTTGGAATTCACACTTTAAGGTTTCGTGCCTGTAACATTTGTTGTCGTCCCTATCATAGTCAACAGCTTTGCATTGGTCCAGCGTTAGTGTGTTGCACATACGTATGCATTCCCTTAATGTACAAGACTTACACAGTTGCTGTCCCCCTACCACGTTCGCTCCAACAAGTATCTGCTGAAAGTTATTCAGCTCTGGAAAAAATATAAGCAAATACCGAGTGTTAAATTGAGATAAGGCAAGACCGAGGATAAAAAAAAACCGCGGGAAAGATAAATTATGAAAGGCTACGATACGTATGTCCGACACGTCAATTCAAAACCAGCCCCGTTGGGGTTTAAGACACCTTTCATTTCTTTATCAGAGTGCAAGTAATTTACACTCCGTAGTGCAGCAAGTTCTAGGGCTCTACTGACGAACCATCTAGTCAATGTTACAGTTTTTTATATTAAATTACTACTTAACATTTGGTGATAAAAGAATTACCTGTTATGCATGGGACTCTCTTGAGGTGAACGCAACCAATTTTCAATGTTGGAGGTTGGCAGTACGATTTGGCGCTGTGAAACCAGCATTCTAATATAACTATATTGTAGTCTAACGCCAAACAGTCTGGATTATTTGCACATAAGTTAATGCATTGTTCCTGTGTTACATCTGTGTAAGCCAATGTACCGCCTTTTACATGATACCCGTGTCTTATTCCAACAAAATCTGAAAATAAGCAGAAAGAATTAAAGAATTACGGAGAGAGCTGTTTCAAAGTACATTTGGCCGATTAAAAAATTACCAGGCACTTTCGCAAACAATGTGTGTGAAAATTTTATGTAAAAAAATGACACTTACTAACGTTTTTCCAGGATGTTGCAGGAATAATGTTCCACAATAATACAAAGAGTAAGATTGAACGCATTCTTCGTATTTCAAAATGTCTTATTCTTATTTACCGATTTACGTTTTGTACTTGAAAGCAGAGCCAACGCATAACCCCAAAAAATGACACCATGTTATGTGTTTCACACCCTAGGCTATTTAACATAGTGCCAAGTACACACGATTTGTTCCTTGTCGAATTTATTAATTATCTCATTTTAATTCACTCAATGACCTATATTTGAAACACTAAATGATGATAATGTAAAGCACAATCCATGTGAATAACTATATTTATCAGCAAAACCGTTTTTTTTTTTTGAAAGATTTTTACAACTATACGTCAAAATAGCAGTGTACAAAAATGTTAATAATATATATACACTTAAGATTGTGGAAATGCTTTTCATGGCCAAATGTGCGACAACAAGAAGTTAAAAAATGTTTCTTCAGTCTCCGTTTCAATAACGTTTCAGTCTTCGGAACAGCCATACGTTCTGATGTGGACAACGTCTTTACTGTGCGTCATTTGATCGCAAGTTCGACTGCTATTGTGATACCAACATCCCTCATTGTATTCGTTATAATCAACCGCAATGCAGCTTGTGTCTCCTGTACACAGTTCTTTACATTGAGTCTTTGTTATTCCTTTCAACAAGAGCCTTCCACTTGGAATACTGTACTTTTTATACTCCTTCCACGTTGATGTTTGTCCTACAAGAAAAAGGAACGTGCAATGTAATTTATGTTATGTAATTCATTCACAAATGAGACAAAACAAATGCGGGAATCAGAAACTTTACATGTAAGACTACAAACCTGACATCGATTTTTGACTTGAATGTCCTTTTTGTTTGGTTGGACGTTTAACTAATGAATATCCACTTTGTGCTGCAAGATCCTTCAATATTATACGTTTTATTATGTTGAAAATTTGTGTTGAATTCATCTCAGTGAGTCTCCAGAGAGGAGTATCGTGTCTGTAATAATGTCATCTTAATTACTTTAATAAATACTTTAAATTATAATATTAATTATTTGCTACAAATTACATTCGGTGCGTATCATGTAACTCATTTTTACAAATGATACATTCAGAAACGTAAATTTTGCATTTCATCAAAAGTTTGAAAAAAAGTTCAAAGTACTGTTAACAGTAGAACATATCGATTTGTTTTCATTCGATACTTCTGTGTAAAAAGTATTGTGATGATTTGTTCATTGATAATTGTATTAGCAAGCAAAATGTAATCAGTACCTTGGTCGGTGAAATGTAGGTGCCGATGGTCCAGGTGGTCCTGGTGGACCAGGAGGTCCTCGAATGTACACAATACTGTTGGCTCCAGTTAGCCAGCCAGGCACCCTATCTGGAACTTCGGCGCTGGTTATATCTGGTAGCAGAAGAAAAGGTTATGAAGGCGCGGAAGTTTGTGAAACTGATCTATTGTATGGAACTTGTGTGGGGAAAAAGGCAATAGAAGACTTAAAGAATTACTCTTATTTAGAAGAAATCCACCAGGATTTAGTACAGCCAGCCACGAGGTTACAGCGCAGTCACCCAGGCTATGTTGATTGAAATATACCACCCCTTTTGATACAAGATCTATTTTTTAAAGCTGAAGATTATTCATACCAGTTCCGCACTTGTACTTCTTGTAGTGGAGAAAACCATGGTCAGCTTGCAGTTCCCTGCAGTAGGTGTTTCTCTGATGGAACCAACACGTTCTGGTCGTAACGTCATAATCCATCGCCAGGCAGGTGCGGTTACGAATACACGTGTTCATGCAGTTCTTTATGTGTGCCTCCATTAATGTGATAACCAGCCAGACATGCTGCCGGTAACAGACCTGTGGTGGTCGCGAAATAGCAAAAAATGAAAAAGAATGAAAATTGTAAGATACGAACGATGCGGGCAGACGAGGCAGGGGTAGAGGAGTGCTGGATTGAGGGCAAGGGGTGGTACACGGTCGACAGGATAAACGATAAAGAGACTTTGGGCAGAGTAGTGTTAGCACAATAGATTTTGCGAGGTCAAATTGATAGAGATGCGGCCTCAAAACTAATTTTGTTTGTATTTTTTGTTTTCATGCTATTTGATTAGTCTATCGCGCATGCGTCGATAGACTTCTGTGATGGGTAACCTAAAACGTCTATGAGCTCAAAGAAAGCACCGGGAACCAGGTGGGAAAGGTCAGGGTGCATGGCTGTGAACTCTTCAAACTTGTTCACTCTTCCAGCGATAGACTCTTTAGCCGCCAGGATAATCATCGATAATTCTCGTTTATTTTGTGACCCGAAAACGGATGCCTCCACGTCTAGTATGTGTGAAATTGGTTTTACATTTTGATGTTTCTCTGCTGAAAATTCTTATTTAGTCAAGTCATATGTTATTGGGGTTTTATCAGTTGTCTTAAGAAGATATGCCCACTAGACGGCATAAACCAAAACTGACTGACATAAATTTAGTACGGTTCAGGATCACTAAATATCAAGAGTTTGTATATGCTAAAATGGCTCGATAAAAGTACATGCTAATTGAACAGAAAACGGGTGTAAATCAGAAGTGAGCATGCAACTAAGCTTAAGCGAGAGATCTAACCTGACTTTGAAACCCCTGTCTCCCCATGTCCAAAGCAAAGGGTGCCGGTGGCTGCATAAAACTGACTTTATCCCACGTATAATAGAAGTAGAAACCAATACGATGGGCCTAGAGAAATCATGCGTATTCTTTGTCATGTCGACATTTCTTCCTCTGAGTGGAAAAGGACTTCGCTAAAAAGAAAACTTTACAAACTAATGCTCCTCTAGTTATTTCTAGAAACTCGGTGAATCCACCCGAACATAGAACCGAATAAATCAGTGCAATAATCTACCGGAACGTGTTCCCTCTTCGAGTTGTAATAAAACATCACGGTTAAAGCCGAGTAAAGCTGCAGGTACCTTTTTATTACACATTACAGCTATTCTACCTATTGATTGATCACTTCTTTTTGTGTCTGTTTTGCTTTTTTATGTATGATGAACTTCAGTACGTATATTTTTCACAGTTGTAATTTTTCATACAATAGTGATTGAGGGTGGTTGTACAAATGTTGTTTATCTTTTTAGTTTTGTCAATTAGGAAAATATTTACAAACAAGTTGATCCAGGCGGATCTTGGGGGCAGGAGCTTTGGGGCCCTGGGCACCTTACCGCTCCTCCCCCGATACACATTATATTCTTTGTTAAACGTTTTTCTGATGCCAACAGTTTTCAGTTACTAATCTGGGGCCAGGGCGCGACCATTGGACACAGGTACCCCTGTTTTGGACTTTGAGTGGCTCTGCCTGTGAGTCTTAAAGCCAGGGTTGTATTGAGTCACCTCCAAAGGATGAAGTTATAAAGCAACACGTTTATCAGTAAAAACAATAGAATGCTTCATTTGAAGACACAAGATTGCACCTCGGCAGCATTTCGTTTGTCGCTAAGGTGGAATCTGTTGATTTCAGAATTGTTCTTAGAAGTACATGTTGACGTTCAACTGGTAGCTGGACCCCTCTAATATCTTCGTATTCTGATTAATTACATTATAATGTCTTTACGTAGACTCGAATATCTGAGAATAATTCATTTAATAACATACTTAACACTTCCTCCTAAAGCTAATTTCCGAATCCCTTCAATCTTGAACTGACAAAGAAGAAGCATTGGCTGCATTAAGAACAGTGTCTTATGACTTCAAAGGAGCTTGCGGGTGTCGAGGAGAGTTCAGTTTATTGTAACAAAATACAATCTGAGCTTATCTAACGCAGCTTCAAATAATGATACGGGAAGGCCTTGAAATTCTACCTTCTGATTTGGTCGCTTTTCAAGCACAATGGTGTTAGACAATGAGAGAATTTCCAATTATTTTTGGACTTTATTGCATAATGATCATTGGCGGATCTAGGGGGCGCGGGAGGCGCGCGCCCCCATACGGGCCAAAATTTCTTCATTTTCATGCAGTTTTGGGGGATTTTTGCGCTAAAATTGGGTAAAAATTGGAGCGCCCCAAGATTGGCGCCCCCCCCCCTACGAGAAATCCTGGATCCGCCAATGATGATAGTCAGTAGCGGATCTATAAATTTATTTGAGTGGGGCCCAATGATGTGAAATGGCGGCCATTTTGTTTTATAATGCAGATTGGGTGGATAAAGTTTTGGGGTTTTTGGTTTTTAATTTGTACAATATTACTTTATAACCTCCTCACATCTAAATTCCGTTTTTCAGATCGGGTGGAACGGGTGGGTAACGATATAAAAGCGGCAGAAGCCGGTGTAGATGTGCCGGGAGCGGCATTCATTATCCACAACACGGTGGATACAGAGGTAAGTACTCAGTCCTAAGGCCGGGGCTCCACCAAACGCGTTTTCGTCACAGTGTCATGTAATTCAAATGATCTAGGCTCCACCAAATGCTAATTCACATTGCAATTTTTCTAATTTTTCTCCGATCGAAACTGATTCGATTTGGTCATGGTTTTTATTTTTCTCTTCTTCTCTTTTATTTTTATTTATTCATATTTTATTTTGTTACAACTTTAAAGCTGATGAAACCTGGGCAAAATAGAATGATACACATTACAATACATCACCAGTAATTTCTTTTTGTTTTGTCCCTCCAATAGTATTTCATTTTGGTACATGTCTTTTAATGGTTACGTTTGGAATTTAACATACATTTCATGATGAGAACCACTTAATCTTATCAAATTTCATTCAGCAGACAAAGCAGCACTTAATATACATCTTATTTTCAGGGCGTGGTTTTCGCTTTCTCCGCCTACTTCCGGTCGGAGACCAATCCGATTCGTTTCCAGATTTGGCGGCCCGGAAGCTTGACCAATCAATACCAGCTGATCAGCGAGTTCAGAGTGGTGCCATCTGTGAAGAGCGCCAGAGAGGATGTGAGTATCTCATGCAGTGCTACCATCTGCTCATAAAAAGTTAATTGTAATCTCGAAAACTCAAGCCCATCGAAAAAGCAGTGTGAAAATTATTTCTCCAAATATGGCTGTTCTGCTGCTGGATCAGGGGAAATGAGACTTGCTCCTCTACAATAAGTCCGTTTTTCCTTCATTTTCTTGAAATTTACTCAAATTTAAAAATAAAACAAAAACGAACAAACAACCACAACATAGATTACGTGCCCAAACGAGATTTGTGTTTCAATTGAGAAATCCTGGATCCTAAGATACAATCATGGTTGTTTTGAAAAACAAAATTAACGTATGACAAGTAACGAACTTGGAAAATGACTGAACATTCTAAGTTACAAATTGTTCAACATATCCCGGAGGTTTCACAAATACGAAGCATAACACTACTAGGCCTGTCAAGGTTAACTGGTTAATGTTTTATGACGGTTTGATCTGGTTAAGAAAAAAAATATTCAGGTTAACCGTTGGTTAACCAATGTCAAATTTTCACAAACAAAAATCTCACTTGATCTTTAAGATCAAATTAGTGTGGTGGAATTGATCTTTAAATATTTTTCACTATCTTTATATGAATTTTAACTTAACACAATTATTTATTTGCTTATGAACTTAAATTGATAATTATATTTCATCGTAACAAGTTTTGTCTTGACATGATCAGGAAAACTTTTAAAATTGTGAGTGTCTGTATGTAGTGATTAAATTAACTGGTTAACTTGGTTAACCAGTTAAATTGCTATGGTTAACCGGTTACGAAAATGTGCACGGTTTGACAGGTCTGAACACTACCCTTTCGCTGTACATAAAAGACAACAGTCCACTTTCATTCTGTAGACATGCTGTTAAATGGTTGTCTATTTTTTTTAATTGGAAACAAAAATAGAAACCAAGATGACATAAAAAGTGTTAATCCTTGGAACACTTAGAATCAGTTTACGAGCATCAAAGCTTGAGTGACGATCAATTAAAACCTCAATTATCAAATGCAATATTTTGAAGTGAAATGAAATGTGATTGGTAACAAGACAATGAGGCAATCCAATTAGTCAATAGCTTTTTTCATTTGGCTAAAAAGCGTAAATTAATATTGTACTCTTCAGAGTAAAACCGCATTGAAGGTCTATCAAAACCTGTCTGTTGCAACATATGTCACAGTAGAGAGTTCAAGTTATCCGTTTTACGTCAACTTGTACGTGCAAGACGATTTTTTAAATCACCAGATTCCGCCTCAGCAGCGAATGTAACACCGCTGATTTACATGGCGCTATGTTTGCTGCTGAAGTGGAATCTGGTGATTTGATACAAAGTATTTTCATAACCTAACATTTGCTGGAATTCACAAATGCAAATTAAGCCAAAATTTTCTTCGCTTATGCTTAATTATAGAATGTTTTGCAATTTTGTAATTCATGTAGCATTTAGCAAAGAAATAGTTTAAGCAAGGTA
>JBCAUI010538749.1:0-10928 GCA_038406195.1 Haplosyllis anthogorgicola
CATAATTACTGCACGTGCTAATTAGCGCCATTAACCCAATTATGGTGGGAAAAGTTAAAAACAAGGTCATACGACAATTTCAAACGTGATTAGAGCTCCCTAAACCCAACCCATGGAAATCCCTTGGACGCTTAGCAGTTGCATATTTAGCCAGCTTACCATTTTAGCTACGTAATTGCAGTCTAGAAATATCCCTAAACAATGACAACAATGATAATATTTAATGTATTTGTGTTAATGAGCTAGAACCATTAAGATGTTCAATCTTTTCAGAAATCATATCAAATTGTAATAGCAGTACCATGACGTGATAAAATTTGTACAGATGGGGTTTTTTTTCATATTTTCAAGATCAAATTGCAAACGCATAAGTTTTCGAATACAGGATGGGATACAGTTAATAGGGAGATTTAACAGTACCTTACGAAAACTTGAGTTCAGAGTCACGTTTAGATTCAATTTTGGACGTTTAGCTTCACGTCACTTAAATCTCAGGTCAAAACCCAAGTTATTGGTAACATGTAAATGTCACATGTCGCGTCAAAACATGCATGAAAAATGCGGACAGATTTCTTTCTCCACATTGGCGTTCAGCTACAGTTGTAGGTAACCTCCTGCTAAACATCCTTAAGGTTGACCATACCATTTTTAGTAATTATAATTAAAATTTAACAATTTTCAGTAAATTTACAAATGCTGATATTCTAATAATAGTAATCCTACTTATTTTGGTACTTTTTCACTTTCCAATTTAGATGAATTAGACAAATTTGACGAATTAGACAAATTTGATGAATTGGACAAATTCAAATTTGAATTTGGAAAAAACCCCATTAGACTTTTAGCCGACTAGTCGATTTAACCGTTATCTGGTCGCGAGTCTTAGTGTGTACTTGGTGGCACCGCAAAAGTCGTGTGAGCTGGTTGTGAGAGCGAGTGAGTAATGTCTTCCGTCAAAATAAAAACAGATTGTCATCGATCTTGCCTCATTAGGAGACTGTATCATTATTTTCCTCTGTCAGCAAATGTCATCACAATCCTGAGCTTGATTTACAATGATCTGAAATTAGGTCAGTCATAAATCTGATGCCAGATCTAAACTGGCTTAGCTCAGCTGAGGTCAACCCAAAAACAATTGTCAATTTTTAAAGGCAAAAGAGCAATTAACGTGTTTGTTTTTTTTACATTTGGGGGTATTTGGTTGTATTTTATTGTCTAACATTTTGGTGGCCACCATTGCAGCTATTTCCCTGAGACCAGCGTGCCATCACTCTGAGGAGCCACTGGTGCCCCTGTTTTGAACCTTATTTAATACTTTCCGACAGACCAACCATATGTCTCACATGCATGCTGAGAAGGAGTACACAGAATTCTTGTCAGAATTTTTAACACGGCACCCACTGGAGCTCCCTTACATACCCTTATTAGTCTATCGCGCATGCGTCGATAGACTTCTTTGATGGGTAAAACTTCCATGAGCTCAAAAAAGCACCAGAAACCAGTCAGGTGGGGTGGGAAAGGTCAGGGTGCATAACTGTGAACTCTGTTCAAACTTGTTCATTGGCTGGAGACCTGCCTGTGAAGATTACTCTTCCAGCGATAGACTCTTTAGCTGCAAGGATAATTCTCGTTTACACAATTGATAGGAATTCTGTCACAGAATCCATGGTAAACATTTGGATAATTGTCGAAATAAAATTGCTGTCCGAGATGAGACTTTGTGTTTTCTAGTCAGGTAGTTGTGATGAACCAAAAGTTGCGCGGGTGTTCTTGAGTAGGATAAATGTATTGAGTTCTTCTTTAATTTCACGTACTAAACAAAATTGATTTATTTTCATTTGCATGTGTTATTACTGGTGGCCCTGGATTTCACCTCATACTAGGCAGCAGAGATTACATTTAACCTTACTAATAACCTTCCCTTTGGCGCACCTGCATGACTACACAGTCTCCGTTCAGAACACGAGCCATTTATCTCTTATTGTCTGTCATGTAGTTCTGCATGTGTCAATTTGGAGGTGAAGAATAAATGAGACGATAACATGCACCGTCGCCTTCACACCTATTTATCATTAACAATGATGTTTTCTACTTTCCATGATAGTCCGATGGATTCAATAGCGGATCTAGAAGAGGATCGAGGGGGATCGAAACGGTGGCCAAACATGTTTTTGGTTTTTTTTTTACATTTAATTACCCCTGTTTTGAACCTCGTGTGACCGGCACCTTGGGCTTTAAATTCAGGTTGGATCTCTCGCCTGTTCTCTTACTTGCATGCTTTGGTGATCCCATACCTGCCTTTTCCACCAATATGCATGTGCATATGGGCTCCTCTCACATGCATCAGCTGGGATTTGAACTCCCAGTGCAGTGGTGAGCTGCTTAGTGAGGCGTGACTAAGTGACAAACTGAGCTATTCCACCCACCCCGGCCAAACATCGTTTAAGAGGGGCTGTGGGCTTGGGGGAAAGGCTTGTGGCAGACTTTTAAAACCCATTCCTAGATCCGCTACTGGATTGTGACGAAATTATGTTGATTTTGACGAAATAATAATGATTCACAATTGTGACATTTTTGTTGAGTACTTTAGACCACATCATTTAGACTCAATGTTATTATTTGAAGCCATCGAAGGATAAATACAGGTGTGGTCTCATGCTATTTTCAAGAACACATGTTCAGGGTCAATTTTTATTTGAATTATCTCGTTAACAAGGTGGTGAAAAGGACCCAATCTAAAGACTTAAAACTACAGGTATTTATTAATAAGCATTGCATTGATATGTGAAGTCTAAAGATATTATGGTGGGGAATATATTTCATTTGAATGTATCTTAGTTGTCTATTTCATATCTGTATCAAAACTTTAGATATAACGATATAACAGTTTTATCGCTATCTCCAAAGATCTGATAGAAATATGAAACATGCAATCAAACCAGATCAAAATGAAATGTATTTACTACCATAATAGCTATCTTCCTTACATAGCAGTGCAATACTTTTAGAGAAATTAATAAATACCTGTCTTATAATATTAAAACTTTCGATTGGGTCCGTTTCACCACCCTGGTTAAGGAATCCGTTTAGAGAAATATTTTCTGCAAACGAAAACGTTGATCAGCTCTTCTTGATTAGCTTGATCACTGTAGGGTAAGAAAAATAGATCGGTTTGTTTACAAATTTGCACATGCAGATTCTTTGCTTACATTGTATGTAAAAGTAAAAAGAGAATTTCCATTGTTCAAAATAATAATATTTTCACTTTTGATATCGAGTATCCTTTTCATCAAAAAAAGGTGAGAATAAAAAAACAATGACCAGCTGCTGCTGGACCCATGCCGCCTCTGTGTCAGTCCTTTGAAGTTTCCATCAACATTTCCTCAAGTCGCTGGTCCAGCCGAGACGTTTAGTCTAATTTTGGAAATGGCTGAACACGGAATGGAATTACTTTATTACAACTTGATTTTAGTTTTGTTCGATAAAACCTTATCAGGAATTCACACCTAAGGAAAAACTTGTTAATTTTAAAAGAGTTTGACGCCTCGCCACTGACGCGAATACAAAGCACAGCGTGTATTGTTCCAAAGTTGAAAGGTTATGCCCATTGCGTTTCGCAACAATATATGTTAATACATGGCCAACTTAATTGTCTTCTGTATGGTTTCCTTAAAACACTCTCGATTGAATCTTTTAGTCAGTCAGTGTACTGCAAATCAATAGTTTTGATCAACTACGAATTCCACAAAAATGAACTGAAGCGCACCGTTTTTCCTCTTATTCTTCCAACGACAGTTCCTTTTATTAGATTAGAAAAACCGTATTGAAATTTAATGCCCCTATTCGAAGTTTATATTGAGTGCATTGTACATGGCAACATAATTAATGTATTAAAAAACGCTTGTCATCCGAGAGATGACTCTGCCAGTTAACAAAGTTAAATAGAATTTTCCCGGTGTGTTTAAGATATTTCTTCAAGGAAAAAGAATTTCAGACGCATCTTCTGCATTAACAGGGGCGGATCCAGGATTTTGTCGGGGGGGCCCAACTTGTCAAGTGCCGATGTTTGCCGATGGAGTGAAGCAAAGTCACATGAGTGCAGGAAGCAAGTAACAGGGGGAGCCCCAGAAGCCCTTGGGGTTTTCATTAACAAATATGTATTCTCCTGTATTTCTGAGGACCCTTTTATGTTTAATTTTTCTTTAGTTAGTTTAGTGTAGGGTTTCCTGAGCGAAGCAAGGCTAGAAAAAATTGGGAGACATTGTAATGAAATGATGCCAAGAGCAGTAAGGCAGGCAATTTTTTAGAATATAAATGATTAAATATAATGCCAAGCAAAGCAAGGCAAAAAAATTTTGCAACTTATAGTCTAATTTTAGTGTTTTGAGATGCTGGGGCCCCAAAGTTGGGCCCCAAAACCGTGGGCTAGGGGGGACGTGCCCCCAGGGCCTCTCTGGATCCGTCGCTGCTAATTGACTCGTTATTTCTCTATTAGTAAAGAGAAAAAAACTTTTCGATGTGAAAAGAATTAAACAGGGTGAAAGCGATCCTAACATGGATGACGGATCGGCAGAAAGCATGTTTCCTGCTTATTTCTGTCTCGTATATCCATCAAAGATCTGCTTTATGACACGTAGATAGGGATTAATATCTGCCTTAGGTACACAGCCTTTGTTTGAAGTAGATGAGGCTTTGGGCAAAGTTACACCAGGGTCATATACAATCTGTGCTGGCTTCTTTCTGAAGCTACAACAGAACGATTCATTATCATTAGATCATAAAGCGCTGGCATTAGCTTCCCTGGTATATTAACATACTGATACTCTGTTACATGTTTTACTTCAGATGTTTCCAGTGATTTGGTAAAATTGATTAATTTAACGTCTAAAAATGAAATCAGGAACAGATCCAGGAATTCTTGATGGAGAGGGAACTGGAGGCCTTTTAAGTGGTCGAAGGAGTGCCCTTTCATATCCTCCCCCAAATAAAATTACCTTTTAATTCATGAAAATTAAACAAATATTGGGTGATAGAGCAAGCACACCAAAAAGGCTTTGTCTCATATCTTGAGTTGGAAGCGTTTTGCATCGATAAAGTCCAAACAATGAAAAATCTGGCATTTATTACATGTTTTGAGATGACAAAAACATGTTGTTACATACATGATAGAGCCCCCTCTGCAGCGCTACCGGTTGCAAATAACGCTACGTCGTAGAGTTCTAAAGTTTAAAATGGCAGAAAGTAACGAGACCCTCTAGAACCAGTTACACTCTGTCAGCCCTGAGAACTACTGTGACGGATCGGTTGTTGTGCGGGATCAGTTTCAAGTTTGTGAAGTATCAGTAGTTTCTCTCAATTGACACCCATGGTAAAGTTTTGGTCCGTTGCAAAACACCCAATACATTTGTCACTCTATGGCGATTTCGCACAAGAAGATGCCGCCCTCTATGCATAAGCCATCATTGGGGAATTCTCGATTTTCGACAGATATTAGGACCGCGCTCCTTCAAAAACAAATATATTGGGTGTTCTTTTTTGATATTTTTTTTACTTTGCTGCAGATCTTGTAGATCCAATTACAAAGGGTTAAAATTGAGGCCAAGCATTTCTTTAAATAATTTCATGTATTTGTGATTGCAGGAGTTTGGTGCAGCGTGCTAATGATTGGTTGAAGAAGAACAGTGAGGTCAAGGTCACGACCTGTGAGACGGTCACGTGGATGACGACCAAACCAGAGGCTCTGGATGACTCTGAAACCGTGGTGCTAGCTAAAAGTGTTGTTGAAAATACCAACACATACTACAGAAGGGGTCTCAGGTAAGCATCATTATACCTGTAAGATTAGTAATTGTTGTTCCTTATGTTTTTCTTGTATTATTCCTGTATTACAATGTTGCAAAAATACTTGCTACCGAAGAAACGAAATAAAATTAGCTAAAGTCTTTCCATATTTAAGGTTTAGAAAACCCAGAGTGTTAAGAACATGTACACTTAATACACTTGTCCCATCAATGATTTGAACAGTTTTACAGTTTTTACATGTAAAGTCTTGGTAATAATGTCATGACTAAAAAAAAACTTGAAAAATTACAAACCATTCACATGTAATTTTTGTAGAAACTGACTTCTATACAAAACAAATCAAGAAATTCTTATTAAAAGTTAAGGGTACAGAACAAAAGAATTCCATGCTGTGCTTTTGAATTTTGGCTCTAAACTTTTAATGGGAATTTCTTGATTTGAATGTGCGAGAAAATCTAAACAAAGTTTTCGGATTCTCAGTAGGACAAATCTAAAAAAATCACTGTAGTGAAGTTCTTTACTGTAACTACAGACATTGAGATCCAGCACAATCAAGACATTGATTATCACAAAAATAAATACCTGGGAGACCCTCAGAGTAAAATCTGGCTATACTTTTCCCAATTTATGTACATAAGAGAAAGTCAGGCGAGCAGCTATTGTAGGTATCTGTAGAGAGAATCACGAGAAGCCATCCACTGAGGGATCAGTTATTGTCCATTAGAGCAGTAAATATAGAACAGTGAAATTCCCTAGGAAGATTAGGATTGGACATTGTAGTTCAAGTGACCTATGGCGATGTCTGGCCGCTGTGTGGCACGCTTTAACTTTGCAGAAGGAATCCGTTTAGAGAAATATTTTCTGCAAACAAAAACGTTGATCAGCTTGTCTTGATCATTGTAGGGTAAAAAAAATAGATCTGCAACTGTTTATTCCAGTTTGGCAAAAAAGGTTTGTAATTTTGGGAAGTCGGGGTACAACAGAATAAAGAAAAATCTTTAAATTGATAAAATGTATTTGAAAATTTCACCAATTACATTTATTTGAAAAACACGCAATTGCTCTTAGACTGTTACAATTAAAGAATTAGGGAAGTCTACTATGCTGACTGTTGCGGTTTGTTTCTTGGGTGAATACTGACGAATGAGGAATAAAGAATTACAAAGTCACCAGAGACCCTGCGCCGGCAAGCCAGCTCCTTCAATTGTACTTTTAAAGATACTTTTCCCGCCAAACCCCATCCCAGGTCCTTTCACCACATGACTCTGTTGCCTCCATTTTTGTGATGTGACTCAATCCATGAAAAATAGAAGTATTAGATAAGATGGAAGCTACGCAGATTACTCAGCGCTGGCCACGCAGATTTAAGCGGCGATAATTAGCTGATTTTCAGTCGGCAATAAATTAACGGTTCATTACACTGTGTGTGACAGAATGCCAGCGCACAATCAGCACCTCAATGTAGAATTCTTACAGAAGTGACAGTACGACCGATAATGAAGCTTATTACATCATTTCTGTCACATAACGGTATGACATAATCACTTACAGCGGGATATCATGATATCTTGTCGGCTGCATTTTTACCATACGAAAAGCACGTTTTGACGGCCGCTGTGTAATCTTTACACCAACTCTTGACTAAAATCAAATATATCGCTTAGAATTACCCAATAATGTCGATGTTCTTTCGTCCAGTCACCGTGTTTTAAACATGGTTCCTTTTATACATATTAGAGGTTTTTACTAAATCAGTTTTTACTTAATTAGCCTAATGGAATATGTCTGGTTTAAAAACAAATTTTAGTAATTGAACCAAAAATAGTAAAACTAAAAATTGTAAGATTACTATCTTTTGTATATACTAGTAAATAACCCGGTGCAAGCCCCGGGTTTGGAATTGGCCCGTCAAAAAAGCACAGCATGAAATTCTTTTGTTCTCTCCTTTGTTCTCTTTATTTTGGATATGATTTCTGTACTGATTCACTCCCTGAAAAGTCGATGATCTTAGTGGTGTACCATTTTCATTTTTCAGGTAAATTTTGTAAACAAACCAACTGCACAGCATCAGCACTTCCCCAGGGAAATCCCCGCCAAAAAATCCCAAAATTTGCCAAAGGACAAACAAACTCGCCGGACGGACATGTAAACAAAACTCCATCTTATACTTAGGTTGATACTTATTTTAGTAAAAACTCTGAAAAACTACAATCGATAAAATTACTAAAAATTTGAATTTTTACTATTAATTGAAACTACGCTGTCTATAGGATTAGGTGAATTAGGCTAATTAGGCAAACAAAATTGAATTAGTAAAAACCTCAAATATGTATGTAAGATTATTTCATTTTTAAGCGTGACACTTATCATATCATTTGACTGAAAATATAGGTTTTAGCTTTTGGGTATTTAACCTTGCTGTCCATATATTTACACCCAAGCCAAATATCTTTAAATCATTTCCTGGACAGATTACTCAAATAATTGCGGCAATCAGAAATTAGAGATTGCACATATTTGTCTGTTCTGAATGTGTATACGTAGATTTAAAATAATGCAGTTTTGAATCATAATATTAAGTCATTTTCACTGACAAATATAAATTGTTACGTCCCCCGCTGAGGTGAAATCTGATGATTTCAGAATTAGTCTTACACGTACAAGATGGACGCAAAACGGGCAACTTAAACTCTCTATGATTAAATGGGCATAATCGTAATAGACGTTCACAAATAGCTACAGCTTCATTTCTGTAAGAGATGAGCCCCTCTAGACAAGGAGTCCTGGGTTACCTTGACATTTCGTAATTATCTTACCTTCGGGTTACGGATATTTTACCTTCGTGACGTTTATCTTTCTAATCATCAATTACTCGGACAAAAAGTAATTTCGGACGTTAATAAGTTGTAGCTTACTTTGAAAACAGTGGGAGCTGGGTAAAGTAAATCTCTGGTTTATTTTAAAAGATAGCCACGGACATACCTAGGCAATGCTCTAGCTATGACAATTATCGATAGTGAAAAGCATGCAAGCGACGGATATGCATCTCATAGATAGTACCACGCCAAGTCCGAAACAGAGGGTACCAGTATCTCACTAAAACGGACCTTATTCCACATATTCCTGCATCTCTCACTGTTTTTGTTCTCTTTGGTCTGTCTTACGGTTTCTATTGCTACATTTTCAACTCAATAAAGAAATAAGAAAAATATAAGATCAACTGTCAAGTCATAATAATTAAATTTCACAGACTACAAAAACACAGACATGTTCTCCATCTCACAGATGAGCTTAAGCTTGTTATTAATATAGACCATTATTATTATTTATTTGTTTCGTAGATATCGAGTTACATGTATCACAACGCTTGCGGTGTCAATAATGGTACCTTGTGTCTACCAACCGGGCATCTAAGTAAATCCGAAGTAAATCCATTGGGGAGAAAGGTTATATAAAATCAAACCTTTGCTTAGACTGTTGTTTGTGAATCCTAAAGATGAAATTAAGCAAGAAAATTATTTAGCTTGCTTACAAAGCAAATCTGAAATTAAACGAAGCAAAATTAAGCAAGTACATTGGCGGATCCAAGGGGGCGGAGGTGGCGCGCGCCCCCTCCTACGGCAGAAATTCTTTCATTTTCATTCAAATTTTGTGCGAAAATAGGTGAAAATTGGGTTGGTGCCCTCCCCCTACGGGCCAGGCGCCCCCTAGTACGGATCTGCCACTGAAGTACATTTGTGAACTGCAGCATTTGTTTCTCGAACAAGTGTCATGTCCATCTCACGACACTTTCGTCTGAAGTCATTTTTCTGTTTCTGTCAATAATCGTCCAGTCATAACTTGTTGTGGATCATGACAAGAGAGTGGGTTCAGCTCTTAGCGGTCCAAACCCAGGTTCATGAGACCCATGATTACACATATGATGATAACATTGCTCTATTGCCCTGTAGAGACCCAGGTGGTCGTCCCTTTATGACCAAATATCCTAAGGAACTACAGACATAGCAATGTATCACTGACCCTCAAATCTTTAGCGTTGGACTGACGCAACTTTCCATAGGGATTTCAGGGAGGGTAAAAAAGAGGTAATATTTTGTGGCGGTATTTATACTATTGTCGTTCTGTAACAGCTTAAGACGTTAAAAGGTTGTTATTCGTGCAATAAAAATTGTACAGTTTAAACAACAAATCACAGAAATAAACTCTACGGTTTCAGGCACATTGCAGCACCTGAAATTACAATAAATTTGGAATCGCCAAGAATAAAAGAGCCAATAAAACAATTCCACACTGTACTTTTGATGCGCTGTTGTTCCCAAACTAATTTCATTTGGAATTTCATCCTCTGATAATAGTTCGATTTGCTGTCGGCGAAATTAGAGGAAAAACGCTTTGGTTAGGCCAGGGATACACCACTCAATGTAACCGCTTACAGTCATTGATCGCATGCGTTTCAAATAAAAATAACGCTAAAATACGGTTATAAACAGCAGAAATATTAAAATTTGATATTGCTGCTTATCCCTACAAAGTTTTTTTTACATAAATCTCAACATGGCATCGTGTATCGTCGGACTTATCCCGAAATTTTAGTTAATCGATTTTTTGGTAATAACAGCATACAATGTATGATAATTATCTTTAAAGGAATATTAATTTGTGATTATAATTTTGCTGTTGTAATACAAGATAAACAAACAAAGACAAACTTGTTGCTTTAAATTTTCTGAGTAGAGGTTGGACCGAATGTTAAAATCTTTATTAGTATTCGAAAGTGAATTTTGCTTTCGGTAAATCGATTAATTGGTTTTCACTGGAGTGTCAGAATTTCAGGAAAACTTTGATTGAGCCTGACAAAATATTATTAAATGACCTGATGTAATGATGTTACAATACTATTCATGTGGTCTGCATTGTGATAAAATAATCTCGTGACAACATGGTTTATATTTTCTACTTTCTTTGACTATATTTTTTCTACAAGTCACTTAACTTCATGTCGCGAGGGTAGATTTTTTGTTTTTCCCGCCATATTGCGGGAGACTGCATGTGCTATACCATGTGACCGGAAGTCATGTGACCTATGATGTCATTAAGAAATCATATAAAACAGACACCCCATTCCA